>JNEY01000325.1:17816-27925 GCA_020875895.1 Aphelenchus avenae
GGGGGGGGGTTTCGCACCGCGAGGACGCGAAGCGTCCGAGCGATGCACGTACTGGCTTAGGCACTAGCCCAGTCCACTTGTTCAATTCCATAAGCTGCTGGTGCCGACTTTATTCAGTGCCGAAATAATATAGTGCCGAGTTGATACAGTGCCGAAATAATAAATGCCGAGTTAAGAATGTGCCAAAACAATGCAGTGCCGAGTTGTAATATGCCGAGTTAATGCAGTGCCGAAACAACGGAGTGCCGAATCGTTTGTGCCGAGTTGTCTCATGCCGAGTTGTCTCGTGCCGAATCGGCGCACACACCGGATTTTTGCATGATGAAGTGCTGATCTTGGAAATCCTTGCATCGTCCTACACAGAAAGATACGCGTAAATTTGATTCACGTGACTCGGTCGGAATGGCCGGAATGTCTGGCTGGGCGAGGTATTAGCTTGCTCGACCGTGTCCAGTTTTCCAAATTTTCATTCGTACGCAGCATCCGTATGTTCTAGTTACGTAAGCCTTGTGCTCTGTTGCGAGCTTAGTTCTCCGGTTTATTCTTGTGCGATCGTGCACGAAAAGACCAAAAAGACTGAACTGAGAATAACACGTACGGACGGGCGGTGGTGAGCGGGGACATCGCGAGAGGGGGCGGCCCTTAGGTGGCACGATAACCCGCGACCATCATCACATTCGCTCAAGGGCCGCCCCCTCTCGCGATGTCCCCGCCCACCACCGCCCGCCCGTACGTGTTATTCTCAGTTCAGTCACTTTGGTCTTGTCATGCACGGTCGCACAAGGATAAACCGGAGAACTAAGCTCGCAACAGAGCACAAGGCCTACGTAACTAGAACATGGTAGCAGCTCGAGTCCCCGTAAGCCACCACGTAGGTCTTACTCCGATCCGTACCGACCTCCGGAACCCAGCGAGGAAGGTAGCCGGGGAGAGCCAGCACTATGGACTCCGTCGATGACTCTGAAGAAGAAATCTCCGCAGAACAGGAAGAATTTCTCGCACTGCAAGCACGATGGCTTAAGCTAGTGCGCGCAAAAGAACAAGAGCCGCTAGCGAAGAAACGCAGCGAGCAAGGACGCAATTCGCAGTACCTTTGATGCTTTGAAGGCAAGCGATAAGGACACTACGCAAGTGCCATCCAGTGTGACTCATGCTACGGCTGGGTACACCAGGAATGCATGGCACCAAGTGAATGGGAAGCATTAAGAGGCACCTACGAGTGCGCTTTCTGCGACGAGATTACCCGAGCGCAACGTTCATTTTGGACTTGGCCCGTTTTATCTGCGACGTACCCAGTCTTGAAACAGTACCGCTTCACGAAGACGTTTCAAAGCTCAACAAGGAACAGATCGAGGTACTAAAGTTGGCACTAAGCTCTGTAGCTGCAAAGTTTCAAGATGCACCTGCAGGGACCGGGAAATCGCTGGTGTGCATCCACTACTTGTGGGAAATGTTGCATCGACTGCCTATTGGGAAATCTCTGCTGTTCACGACAGAAGCGAATGATGTTCAGACCGCATTGCTCAAGAATTTCTTCGAGCTGGTAAACCCCGATCCTGCCCACGTGCTAATTATGCAGTCTGCTACGAACATGCGGCAACATGTGGAGGAAGAAGAGCCCATTTGGGCCCCTTGCCGTCTTGATGAGCAAGTCACTCAGATCCTTGAAGAGGACCCGGAAGCAGTTTCGAAAAACGACGCAGAGAAAATTCGTCGGAACATCACTAGTTGCCAAACGGGAGAGGGAATCGGTGCCGACGAGACGACCGCTCTCAATGCGTACTTGAAGTACAGGCAACCCCGTATCATTTTCGCGACGATGGGAATGGTGCAGAGGTCGTACACCAACCTTCGTGACCGCGTTACGCATATTTGCGTAGACGAAGCAGGGTAATTGACTGAGATGCAGGTAGTGACGCTGCTTACCATGCTCGATCAAACCAGTTCTATCTTCCTCACGGGAGATCCGAAGCAGGCAAAAGACGACATCATCAGCAACCCAGATTCGGTACAAAAACATAGCTTCTACCCGATAATGTGTCGAGCTGTCCCAACAGTACCGCTTAAAGTCTGCTAAAGAATGCGAAAGTCGTTAATGGAGCCAGTGTCCTACGCGTCGTACAATGACAGGCTGCAGTGCGGCGCTCTCGACGGAGACCGTGACATGTTCGATAGCATTTCTGCTGCAGTGCCGAAGGAGGTGCCGGTAATGATCTTCAATTCGGATGGTGCCGACGAGCAAACCGTCTCCAAATCGAGGCATAATTCTGAGCTGACCAATGGCGCAGTTCATCTTGCCACATACCTACGTTATCACTTCCCGTCGGCCACCATTGTCCTCACATGCTACTATGCTTTGCAGGCAAAAATATTATGTCGACTCACGCGTCAGCTGAACGTACTTTCCGTCACGGTTGACAAGTTTGTCGGGAAAGAATCGGACTTCGTCATCGTATGTTTGTCACGTTGTGTGCCCGCGGGTGAGGAAATCAACCCGCTACGCTACTCGTCCGTCTTAAATCGGAATCGAGCGACCGTTGCGCAGTCGCGTGGTCGCCACGGGGTCTTCGTAATGGGTCAGGTTCGGTTGCTGAAGTAATGTGAGCACTGGCGGAAGTTCCTGGAATTCGTCGAGAGGCGATCGCCGATCCGTGAGCTTGCAGAACAACGGAGCAGACACCACCCGATCAGCAACCGGAAATGTATTTTGTGTTGATCACATTACTGGGGTGCACATCATCTCCCCAATTTGGGCATTCCGGTTCCATTTCTCGCCACCAACCATCGCTACATAAAGAGAACACTCAACATGGTTGTTACTTATCGACGCCATTCAATAAAAACCTGCTCTTACGACATCGTGTGATTTCGTTCAAAGGGAGTGCACTCTAGTGAGTGTCACTTCTATCATTTGCTTTGTTAACAGTTCCGCTCATGGTTATACCAAAGAACCACTCCAACGTGAAAATGCCAATCAGTACAAAAAGGGCAGACTTAGAGAAAAGTTTTCCTGAAACTTCTGAAGAAATAATAGAACCATTCCTGGCATGGATGTGTTTATTTGAGAAGTTTGAAGCCGTCAAGCCGCAGCTAAAGCCCTATGGGTCCCGAATCGCGTCAGGCAGCACTAGCCGAAAGCGCAAAAACCTGAAGCAACGACGAAGACGCCTTAAGNACTGTTGGGTGTAAGTGGAATGTTAAAGGCAGTTCTTTTCAGGCTCAAAGCAACGTACTAGTCTATGCCGGTGCTTAGTGTCCTACGGTGCTCAGTGTGTTATTGTGTTCTATTCTACAACCAGAACCGCTTTTACCATAATTTGCTCATCAACTTGGTAAGATCTTCATCTCATGCCAAGCGTAGGCGAATAACAGACATTGCAGAAAATTTGGTGTCCTTGGTCTTTGCATGTCGTCGCTGCGTCAATAGGCGCATTCTGCTGTTTAAAACAGGTAGGAATGTTTCCGCCTTTCCGTCAAGGCCACAAAGGGCTGCTAATGAATGAAATGTAATTGAGCAGACATCACCCGAGCAGTAGCCGGAAATGTATTCTGTAGTGATCCACGTTACTGAGACGCACATCATTTTCTGATTTAGGCAGTTCGGTTCCACTCATTTGGCCACCTCTCACCGGTACATAATCGGATCAGACAAGACCTTTGTTACTAATCGACGACATTCAATAAAAACCTGCTCTTACGACATCGTGTAATTTTGTTCAAAGGGAGTGCATTCTAGTGAGTGTCACTTCTGGTCTTTCTTTGTTAACAGTGCCGCTTGTTCATATGCCAAAGAACCGCTCCAACATGGACAAGGAAGCTAATGTAAAGGACGCAAACTTCGAAAAAATTGAACAATGTGAAGAAACAGTGGAATCGTTCTTGTCCTGGATGTTTCTATTTGAAAACTTTGAAGCCATCAAGCTGCAGCCAAGGCCTTATGGATCCCGCATCGCATCTTGGAGTACATCTCGAAGACGCAAAAACCTGAAGCAGCGTCGAAGACGCCTTAAGCAAAAGGCAAAAAGGAAAAAGCGTGAAATCATTAAGGAACACCGTGAGGTACACTGTTGTAGAGCAAGACGATGTTGGATAAGGACGACGTGCAAAGGTGAGAAGTTTGTTTCGACTACGGACGAAGAAAGTGATTCGGAAATTGACTTTAGCCGGGTCAAGAAATGCTTTTGCGTCAGATGCTACACCGGTGATCCAAGTCGTATCCGAGGAAGCACATGGTTCGGCCTGTACCTCGCAATAATTTTTGCACTGTTTGGCACGTGTAAAGCTTCAGTTGACATCCCTCAGAGCCGCTCTTACCTTGATAACCACCTTGTACTACTGGTACCTATAGGAATATGCCTAGTTCTCGTTATCAAGCGGTATTGGCAAAAGCCCATCGCTCACTCTAGCATACAAACAGATGTAACGTCAAATTGCGCCGAGGACCATGCTGAGAGCGTCCCTGCGTTTCCAGAGGCAGCAAACTGGCTTTGCGAGTGGTTCCACGCACGTAATGACCCGCCCCCAGTGCTCAGAGTTTTTAAAGTTTCGTAAATTTTGAACGATATTTCCCAATTTCTTCCACACAAAACGACACGCGAATTTTGGACAGTCAGCAACGCGTGGTACCTATTTATGCTGGGTAATGCCCAAAAACTTCCGGTTCCATTGATGCGTCGTAACCGTTGCTATTGCTGCGGGCAGTATACGCACGCGGTGTATGATTGCTACACGCGCACCCGAGAATATTTGGCCTTAGGAGAACAGCTCCCGCATGAAATTGCTTTTCATTACCGTCGTAGCAAAAACCTGAAGCAATCTAGCCGTAGGCGCATTCGTAAAGCAAAAGCATGCTGGAGCTTGTTAAAAATGGCGTGCTTCGCACATACGATCACTGCTGTGTATATAATGAATGCATCTTAGGCGAACACTGTCGTAACAAGGACGCCACACAGTACATTGCCGTGGACTACTCCGAGTTTGAATTTGAAGCTTATGACGACAATGACAATCGCATAATCGAAAGAAAAACCTGCTTCTGCAGCAACTGCTACACGGAATCGGTAAACGCTTGGTATAAGAAATTTAGGTCGCGATTCTTCCGCGTAACGGGTCTTCTCCTATAATCTCAGTACGCCATCATCGTCACTGAGGTAACCATTTTATATGCATCTAACAGAACCGTTCTAAAATCGACTTACTAGCCTGGGCCTCCAGCGGTGAATATCAGTTTCTGACCCAAATGCTATTTGTGAATTAATCTCCTCTGTTTTATTTAAAATACCTACAGCTTTATGATAAAACTAATATTGGAGGAAGGAAACTGACTACAACACTTGCATGAAACTATATTCGATTGCTCGCATTTCAGGCCTAAAAGGCAAAGAAGCGATGAGCGACATGAATCTCCGGTTTCACGTAAGTTTCTTGCACAGCTTCCTCTTCACATGCCCGAGGACGGTCAACGGTCAATCTTGTTGAAGAAGGAGGGAGGTGTAAGAGAGAGCCTAAATTAGCTGCTCCTTCTCCCTTAAAGGTCATTCTGATTTGCAGAACGTACTTGCAGCGATCATGACCTTGGTTGCGACCGCCGAAGAGCTTACGTCAGCGCCCGAGCGGCGCCGCATTTCCCTTTCGTCGACAGGGAACACCCGTTGCGTTCGACGCCCATGGAGCTTTGAAGGTCGTAAGTCCGGAAGTAGGCCTAAAAGACCGTGCATAGTTATGCGACGTAGTTTCAGTAGAATTTGTAATAACCTTGTAGCTTAACCTCATGTGGTCTTATAAAAGCGACTTACTCGACTGTTTTAGGGTCCGGACCGCTGTCTCTCGAGAGCCAGCTACGCACCGTCGTCGTCTCGTTCTAAACCGCGCGTGTTATTGAATAGTCACCGGTGATCGTAATAAAAGCTTGCAAGGCTCACTCGCGTATTCGTGGCACACGTAGGGGGAGACACGCAGTGTTCTTACTCGATGTACCCGATAGCCAAACTGCTCAATGCTTTCCATGTTTCCACGGGGTTCTCCCCTAATTAGGTTGCTCAAGTTTTGGGTACGGCGGGGCTCTTCGTCTGCCAAGCGGATGAGCAGCTCTCTTTTTATTTGCTGATATTCTGCAGTCGCCAAGTTAGGAATGCAGTGGTACGCGGACCTCGCTCGACCTTGCAACCGTACACTAAGTGCTTCCAGCCTCTCCACGGGAGACCACAGACGCGTGATAAGCTCTAGCTCCTGGAACCAAAGTCGAATTTGCTCAGGTCCCTCTGTGCCATGCAACAGTTTAACATGCGCCATCCCAGTGGCCATTCTATTTGACTCCAGCAGGTCCTGCAGCAAAGTGCGAATGCCTGGCTCACCTGAAAGGTACACTGGTGTCCATCGGGATTGCAGGTGCGGGAGCAGCTGTCGTGGTGCGCGCGTTGCCGGCTTCCTCCTTTTGCGAGTAGCCGAACTCAGACATCGTTCTTAAGCCTATGGGTTTCAATGAGGCCGGCTGTGACTTATAGACATGCAAGTCGCGCGCGTTACACGCACTGGAGGCAGAAACTGTCGAGTCTTGGGGCGGGAACGGCAGGGCACGAATGCACGCTTCCGGGTGAAAAGCGGGGCATCTGAACTGAGTGGGCAGTAGGTAGGACGGTCTTACTGGTACTGCATCCAATCTTTCTTTCACCTCTTTGAGTTCCCTGCGAATATCTTCGATCCACGTAAAGTCCAGTCCAGTATTTTGGATTCCGGTGAGCCCGGCGGAATTTGTATCTTTTTCGCGGGAGGTACGTGGAGCAGGACTACTTTCTATGGCAGGACGGGACTCGTTATCCCAGATGCTTGTTCCGCCTGGAGCGGCATCGGGAGTACGCTCCTCCCGTCCAACGTTTGGTTTCGGTGGCGGTCGGAGGACGCGGCTCTCCTCACGCATACGTACACTCTGTTGGCAAGCGGCGCTCTCTTCCCACTCCAGGCACTCAACGCTTGCGAGCCCGCAGCAGTGCGAATGGCGAAGACGGCGGCACCCCTTGCAGCAGCCCAGCTAGGTGAACCCTACTTCCCGCATCTCGGGCCGAAAACACGCATTACACACTAGCCCGTCGCGTCCCTTATCAGCCTTTTGCATCACCGTGATGGCTTGAGAAACGGCGTTTGTTTTGAAGACGCCCGGTGCAACGGCCTGGGAAAGTAGTTTCTCAGCTCGCCAGAATGGACCAGCGAGACGACTTCGCTCCTCGAGCGACTCTTTGCTTTTGCACAAGTCGCAGATCAGTTCCGAACCCCACAGAAGCTCTGGAGGAACACACGGAATATGCCAAGGACGTAAGCATTGTGCACAGGAAACCATGGACTTTTTGGTTTCTTTGCAGCAAGGGCACTGGTTTGAGGACGGCACGGGTGTGGAAGCTCGTCGAGGGCGACCTACGGACGTAGTGGAGCGATCACCGAAGAGACTGGATGAGCTTTCACGCTTTTGACAAGCAGCGCACTTTAATTCCTTGTCCGCGGGCAAGAATAATTCCATTGGGTACGCACATGCTTCGTGTACATTGCGTCCACAGGAGCACGTAAATATGGCCGACAGAACATCATTTTGGCCGCAACTAGTGCAGAGCAAGCCGTTTCCGAATGAACAGAAAGCTGTTTCGTAGATACCTGGACAACTGAGACCCCCGGGAGAGAACTATGTTCCTGATACTCATTTTGGAACTTTTTATTGGATCTGTCAGTTCCGGATCTGTCGTTTACCTCCTCCCCGTCGGTCCAATGAGCGACACCTGGTTCGCTTGTGATATGTCCATCTCCACCGAAACTTCGTCTTCGTGATTGACTTGAAATCCGCTATCTCGCTGCGGTTCTTCGACACTTCGTGCCGGTTCACGTTCACGTTCCGCTTGATGACAAAAATTACAACTCAGCCTCTTGGAATTACTTATGGGCTAGGGCGCCGGAGGTTAGCAACCAGCTAGTATTTGTTCATTCCTTACCGAAAGAGCAAAGCGGCGTTTACACTACAAGTATTGTACTGACAAAGGTTGAGCGCGACGGAAAGGTTTCGTGCACGAGGGTTCGAAAAAGTGCTTTGCGTGCATTTGGTAGCAAGGACATCGGCATAAATGGACAAATATACTTCGCTTTTTTTCGGACGTCACTTGCACAGCGTGTAGTCGCCAGCAGTGCGTCGTTAACCGGTGTCAAGGCTGACAACACAAGGCGTGTTGTAAACACTTGCGGACAGCAAATGCGTGTTTTTCGAGGCAAGAATACCGCTATATGCCGATGTATGAAGGTTTGTTGCATCAGCCTACCAAATTTTCACATGCGCCAGCACGCTGAAGCGTGAGTTACCGGCAAGCGTTCGCCGACCCCATCGAGGTCAGACAGAGCGCTTTGAGCTACTTAAGTCCTGTTCATAATAGCATGTCGCAGTGCGACACTGTCACAGGGTGTCGCAGTCCGAGATGGGGTGTCACACTGCGTTCACAATAAGCCGAAAGTGTCGGAGTGCGACGGGGTGACACACCCGGTGTCGCACTCCGACGTGGGGTGTCACACCCTTCCATGTCGTACTCGCGTTCACAATAGCCTGTCGGACTTCGACACTGTGACGCGGGTCGCACTCCGACAAGGGTGTCACAGTGTCACTCTCGTGTCGCACTCTGACACCCCTAGCGTTCACAATCAAACATCTGCATTCTGCATTGCACTCGATCTGCCAGAAGGTTTTTCCTTGCACATGAGCACAGGACGTTTAAGCAAAGTCAGACCGATTAAAGTTCGACGTAAACTTAACGTTCTTCCCAAAAAAACTCTAGTGGGCAGAATCGGTGAATGCATCGTCAGTGCCGTCGCCTTCGAGCAGGTCATTGCCCAGACTGAACGACTAGCTGTTATGATTTTTCGCGCCTAAAATCGATTTTCTGTGGCTGGAAAGGCGTTCAGCGACGCTGAACGCGAACAAGATGTGACATCCCGAAGTGTCGGAGTGCGACATCAAAGTCAGTGTGAAACTGTGGCATGGGGTGTCACGCCCCTGTCACAGTGGGTGTCGCACTCAGCCGAGGTTGGTTATGAACAACGGGTGTCACACTCTTCTGATTGTGAACAGGGGGTGTCGCATTCTGACACCCTTGTCGGAGTGCGACACGGGGTGTCACACCCTGGAGGTGTCACACTCGCGTTCGACATGCTATTATGAACAGGCCTTTACAGGAGTAGCGGACCCAGTGGCGTAATTTGGGGGGGGGGGTGAGCGGGGGGCGGCGCACCCCCTCGAGTCGGGCCGAAGGCCCGGCGAGGTAAGGGGGGACCAAGGCAAAACAAATTTACAACGCAACTTTACTAAGGAAGTCCAAAAACCTCGTTGGCGGCGCCTGCGGCGGGCCTATTTAGGCTAAATACTTGGTATTCGGGATTGAAAAAACCATTGAGCGCTCGAATTTTCGATGAATTTTATTCCAAAAAGCCCAAAAACTCTTTTTGGCGGCGCCTGCGGCGGACTACATTGGGTATAAACATGCCAAAATCAGTATTAAAACAGCTGTGGGGCATAAAGGGAGACTTCGGAAAATTACCAAAGGGGGGACCAAGGCATATCTTCGGCGCGGGCCTTCGGCAGGCGCCAAAAAAAAGGTAAGGGTCCCCCCTTACCATGGCGCACCCCCTCTGACCGGGTCCAATTTACGCCACTGAGCGGATCCAAGAAGCGCTAAAAAACCGTCTGCGACGTGGAACGTGTTTTACGACGCCGACAGCACTGCTTCAGGGATGACTAGTTCCTTGTGATTTAACGGTTGCGTAAAGTGACATATTTTAATATGTGATTTTATCCCCCATACTTTCCTTGTCTACGCTCATTGATGACTTGTACCTCATTATGGATAGTCTATTGGGGACTCCCCAAAAAAAATCGAATCCGAATCGGAAGCAAAGCTAAAATCAAAACCGAATCCGAATCCGAAGCAAAACGACCGAATTTCCGAATCCGAATTTTCGAAGCAGGTATTAAATCAGGGGCGTAGCCAGCCTAAAATTTCGGGGAGAGGCAAATGTAAGTGGAGTCCCTTACCGTATTTCCTCTAATAAACACCCCCCCCCCTCTATTAGACCCCCCCCCACCTAAT
>JNEY01000325.1:29045-46511 GCA_020875895.1 Aphelenchus avenae
CCCTCTAATAGACCCCCCCCCCACCTAATAGACCCCCGGTCCCGGGGACCTTTTCGAATTAGACCCCCCGGGGGAATTATTAGAGAAAATACGGTAGACCCCCCTCCCCAAAAATTCACAGCTGGGCTGGGGCAACGGTTACTTCCAAACTAAGGCCATATTTGAATAGATAACGACGAACTAAGTATTTTAAGACGAAGAGAGAGTCCTGCGGACGCAAAAGAAAAAAGTTATGAGCATTTAAAATTTTAAAATTTCCCGAAATTCATCGATTTAGAATTAGACCCCCCGGGGGGTTTATTAGAGGAAATACGGTATTTTATCATTTCCTCAATCGATTATTGTTATCATTTCGTTTCGTTCCTCAGTCATCCTCAAAAAATTGACGTTTTAAATGCAAAATCGGTGAATTTAGGGGTGTTTTTGCGTAACGTAGCCGCCGCAGTCGCCCCCAGAGCGGTTTTTGGGCTCGTTGGCAGAAAATTCATTATTTTCCTTGGTCCCCCTTAAGTCAGGCCCGCCAACGGCGCGTCTGACGGGGGGTGGGCGGCACGGGTCTTCTGCCCCGCCCTAGCTACGCCCCTGTATTAAATTGGGGAGAATGGCAGCATCTGATTCCCGACGATCCTGCAGTACCTCGAAATCGTTCGCATCAAATGAAGTAGGACGACGCCCATTCAAGCCATGTCCCGCTCGCCTTTTGGCGACTTTTTGCGAACATTACTTGCTGTACGGGTCCATTGCTTCTAAACTGGACTGCTACATGAAAGATTCGGAAATTCGGTACAATCTTTAGAAACCGAATCCGAATCCCCAGCCCTGGTTCGAAGAGTACATGGAAGCTATTGAAACCACGGGTGCTTTGAAAATGCATCTTCTTTTTCTTTCCCTCTGTTCACATAATATCTTTGCTTAAAATCAGGCAATGTTCTGTGGTTCTTTTTTTTTGTTTGACGCGCTTCTGAACGAAGTCAATGGTACTGTGTGTTTTTTAGTTGTTTTTGGGGGGAGACGGAATTCCTTTAATATTTTTGCAACGCCGGCCAGCTAGCTTCCAAACGGATTTTGAAATAACCGGGCAGTTCCATGAAAGACGCAGCCGCTAATTGGCCGTTGAAGAGAATCCTTTATTGCGCGACGGGGCGCTTTGCACACTGGGGGGGGGGGGGGGTTAAGTCTCACATCTTTAAAGTGCCAGTGTTGCTGAATATGCCAGGCTGCACAGAGTGCGTACTGGACCAACAATTTGCGGGGGGGGGCGACCATAAGGAGGACCCTTACCTAACTTTTCGCGCCGGACGACGGCCGGCGCAAAAAAATGCTTTCGTTCCCCTATGGGACATGTCCGGGGTAGTCCGAAAATGTCCGGTTTATGGGTTAAAGCTGCTCTTTTGACTTAATTTCGAACGAGATAGCCCGCCGCAGGCGCCGCCAGAGCATATTTTTGGCTTTCCGTTCAAAAACTTGTTCAAAGTTTTGACTTCGCACCGGTTTCAGCGGCATTTTCGGTGCACGACCCTTACATAGCCCGCCGCATGCGCCGCCAGGCAAATTTTCTGATTTATGGGCAAGAATTCGTTCAAAATTTATGCCTTCAGACGGGTCTCTGCAGCAACAGACCGCCGCAGACGCCGCCAGTGAGGATTTTAGGTTAAACGGTAAAATCGACGTTGAAAATGTGTTATAGTCATGAGCTATGCGCTGTTCTGCGTCGAATTAAATTTTAGAGCAACATATTCCGTCGCAGGCGCCGCCTGAGCCTCTTACGCTTTATTTTTTCAAACGGAGTTTGAAATTTTGACGGATTTCATGGGTTTCATATTTGTTCCCAAAAATAGCCCGCCGCAGGCGCCGCCACAGCGATTTTTGGGTCTGATTTACCAAAATTTTCATCGAAAATTTAAAATCATACATTAAAAACTTGTCTTGATCCCCCCTTAGGATACCAAATGGGGATTGGGGGCGGTACGTCCCTGGGCTGCATACCAGGCCGCTGTCGTTGGCAGTTCTTTGACGGCCTCCTGCGTCGGCCATTGTTATCAACGGACATTTCACACCAGTGCTCTATGTGTACGTGAAATCTACTGTCTGCTTTTCGAGCAGTTTACTCTCTCCACCACGTTAATGAAAAAAGGTTGTATTTAACGGTATCGACCATAATTATTGCTAGAGAAATATGTATGGTTGCCGTGTACGCAACGAATATGACATCAATGGAAACATGATCAAGACACTGCGGCACTACAGGTACAGGTTTTTAATTTTCTGGAAGCGCCGATTCGCTAAGTTCCTGTCATATTACTTAATATGTGAATTGAGTCAAAAGTCTCTCTGCTCCTGTTTGTAATCGAGTTCGCGGAATGTCCTAGAATGCCGTAGAGCCTCTTGGGTTTAGAACCCAGTTCAGATCCGAGCAATATCCTTTTTTATAATCGAGCCCGAGTTTCGAGTTCGAGACCGACAAGGCTGCCTACTGTCAACGCCGTGTATCGAGTCATGTTTCTTAAAGTAACAAAAAGTTTTACTGCACTGAACCCATGTAAGCAGCGTCTTAAATTTTCTAATGTTGATGTCGATGCATATTGCCGCCGCGTCTCCAGCGAAAAGTACCGCAAATCTAAAAGTATTAAAAATTTGTGGGGCTTTTCGCAAGTAGCTCGTGCGGTTTCCAGCGGAAAGATCCAAAAATTTCAGGGCGTCACGAATTTGCGGGCTTTTCGCATGAAAGATTGTCGGACTGATCGTTTTTTTGCCATCGCTGGATGCCTTTAGAACGAAGTCAATTTCTTGACTTCGGGGTAAGTGCGGCCTACGGTGGATTCGTCAAAATGAGGTACAAAATGGTAACAAACCTGTTGTTTTCCGGTTACCGATCGCTTCCAATTCAAAAGCAGTTATCGACTGCTGCATGGCTTATCTTATTTCACCTCTATTGCGTGGAGAAACTATGGCAACTACTTACTTCTTTCTCAATTTCTCTACAGGCAATCCCAGGCTGTTGACCAGGTTACCCTACAAACCGCAAACCAAGAACGTCCACTTGTTTAGCTGCCGCACCGTCGATAGTGGTGACCGCCAGATTTTAGCTTGGAAAGTTATGGGATCACCGCCGCTTGTTTTAGCGTTCTTACACGTACTAACTTTGTCTCACTGTATTTGGTAAGCCGACCTTTGGACCCACCACAGGAGCGTTGTTTGCAGCTGTTCATCTTTTCGGCACGCAGCGTAGGCGGCGGAAGCCGTCCCACCGCCCGACGATTATGCATCCAATAACGGAGTCGGATGCGAACGCTTCTAACGAGCGGCAGACAAGTGCTCACGTGACCATTCATCGCAATAGGTGGGGTGCTTCCAAAACGCTGACGTCTTTTGTCAACTGGATTATACTTTGTGCGGTAATATGGCATTTATGATAACGCAGCTCATTGCCCCCGCTGCAATTTGTTCTTACCCATCTGCCAGTTTTTGACACTTAAATCTGACCAAGGATTTCTGCGAAATACTTCGAGGGTGGCAGATTGAATATGAATCAGGCACTAGATGACTTTAGCTACTCAAGTTTTTTGGCTACAGATTTACAGTTTGAGAGTGCTACTAATGCTGGCGACAGTCGTATCTAACTACGGGACTTTCAGGTTTTGGGACGAGTATCCGTTTCAAATACCCTGTAAATTCGTCACGCCAAGTTTAGCGCAAATCATGAATCTTTTGGTCTGCACAACTTACCCTTCTGTGCATGTGGGTATGACCTGAACGTACCTTCTGACCTAGAAATGGCAAGTTGTACATGCCGTAGGGAGCTGTACGGGAGCTCAAATACCACTTGTTCGGCTATGGCTTGCTCAGGCTTCATGCTGCTAATTTCTCTACCGCGTAAAATCACTGCCACCGCCTTACAATCCCGAACTCTACTGAATTTTCAAGTACAAATCGGCGCAAATCGTAAACTGGATGGGACAGAGGGCAGCGCGATCTCTATCACATCACCAAAGCGAACAGCGTCGTTGCAAGTAGGCGCCATCAATGGATGGTCGATGATAAAACATTTTCTGGGTCATGGTGGTCAATCTACCAAGTAAAAGACTCGCGTCAGCAAAAATACCAGAAACGCGTAAAAGTAAGTTCTGAAAAGAGTATAAGGTCTTTCGCGTCCCCTCAAACTTTTGGCTGGCTATCCGCCTCAGCTCCGCACATTAAGGCGTAATGAAAATCGGCAACCGCAAAGGCGGAAAAGCCGTACCGTATCGCATCGCACTAGCGACTAGACTTCGTCACAAGCACCCCGTACCGTACAGCCGGCCAGTACAGACCCCTCCCGTACCGTTTAGCCGTACCGTACATGTGTACGGCCCCGTAACCGAGCCCGTGCTTTTACGTTCTAAAGCGCCACAACCTGACACCATTAAATTGCAAGAAAACGAAGAGTGAAGCATTGAAAGTGATGTAATTTAGGCCAATTGGACTCAATGTATACAAGAAATTTAGTGAAAATCCGATAAAAAGTGCCGTCCAAAGGGTCCTCATAGTGTATTTGAAGTGTACGGGTACCGGAGCCGTACTGAGGGGTTACCCGGCCCTTACAGCCGGCCCGTACTGACCCCTCACGTACCGTACAACCGTACAGAAAAGTGGTACGGGCCGTATGACGCCACGGGTAACGACGTTCGTTTTCTACAGTGTTTCGAGATTACCAACGCCAACCACCAAGAGTTCACAAAGAGTAAGTGCCGTCTTCAAATCCACGAATATTAGGCTAGCTTCGCCCATGCTGTTACGGTGCACGACTCACTTGACCGTTATTAATTATGCACAAGCCATGTCACACTGCTATATGAGGCCATCAACTTCAGGTTTTGCACTTATTGCCGTTGTTTTTTATTGACGTTGATTTGTTATATTCGATATGTCATCGAAACAGAATATTGAGCCGATAATGAAGCTTTGAGAAAATTGTTTTGTGCTCATATGGTTCCCCTTTCCAATACGCCGTCCCCTGTTAGTCAGCGTTTTTCTTTAAGCAAAGCCGCTAGAAATCTGTTGCGTGTTCATTCTGAACCTACAATATTTTTCCCGCCGGAACCTCTTTTGTAGGGTAATGAGGGTTGAGTTATTGACGTGGAGATGTTGCTACCAATGCTGGCAATGCTGCCTGTTGCTTAAAACTACTGCATTACTCTCCTAATGAACGTATTTATGCCATGGCGAAACATTTGCGCTGCGCGCTGTCTGTTTAATGACCAATGGTTCGTGATGCTTTGATACTGTGGACGACTTACTGGCAAAAATGTCACTTGTAGTACCTGGCTCCTTTTGAAGCTTTAAGTTCGGGGAAATGTCTCTCTGACTGATCCCTGTCCCTCTGATCAACGCTAGCTCGATCTCCGTGCCATGAAGTTCCGGCACCCACTTTCGGAACTGTACGTGGTACGCATAACGCTTGGAGATACGTTCGTGCAGGTTATAAAATAACATAGTGCCCCGGCATAGCATACTTCTGTCGGCCCTTTGTACCTCTCAGAATCAAAAAGGTCCGCCCTTAAGGGGCGTGGGGGTGGGCCTTGGCCCTCCGCAACAGCCTTCTTGTTCACTTGTTCAAGGTTATTTGAGAAACTCTCGTCGCTCGCGGCGGATCAATGATGACTTGCACTTTGAACGCGAGGGGCCGCGTGTTGCCGGTAGGATGACTTCCTCTTGTCGTCCGCATTTACCCTAATTGCTCCTTCTGGTCACCCCAGCTAAAAGCGGTCTATGTGTCTATATGCAAGGCTTCTCGCATTGCACAATCGGCTTGTCTACGTGAGTACCGTCTTCTTTTTACTAACGATTAAATAACGCGAAGGTTCTACAGTGGCATCTATCCAGTCCAGTTTTCTATCCGATACGATACTTTGATCGTGGCGATGTTGGTGACAACAGCTGCCCGGTTGGCGTTAGTCTGGTGCAATGACAAAATGTAGGTGAGTCGCATAAGTGGCGTGTCCGAACCAGGGCTGGGCGGTCTCGGGTCAGGGGGTAAGTCTCGGTCTCGGTCCCCGGCCAAGTGTCGGCCTACTTGTTTTTTCTATGTTCTGGGCTCATCAAAGGATCGTTCATCAAAAGGTCCCGCCGTTAGGCGCCGCCCAGAGCAGATTTTGACTATCTTTTGCAAATTAGGACCTAAAATTTCGTTGGTATCGCCTGCGGCGGGCCTATTTCAACTCAGTCTTGAACATATTTACACCATTTTTGCCCAATTTTTGTCTAAAATTTTGTCAATGCCGCCTGCGGCTGGCAGTTTCGGCTGTCTCGGAACTGTATTTTTTGTTCATTTCCGAGACGGAGCAGGCCAGACTTTAAGCGAAAATTTGAGAGTCGATGTGGGAATGCTTTGGCGGCGCCTAGCGGCGAGCCGTTTTACCTACCGCTAAGTGGCGTCGTTTCGACTTTATTTTTTGTGGCTTTTCAGGCAAATGTTTCATCTTTCTGGCCAAATTATTGTGTAATTGGCTGTTCCCGGCCAAAAATGGCCGAAAATATTTTCAGGTCTCCGGTCTTGTTTTAGTCTCGGGTCAGGGGGTTAGTCTCGGGTCTCGGTCTCGGGAACAAGGAACACTCTCGGGTCTCGGTATCATTGTGCCGTAGTGCCAATAAACCGTCTACCGCTGTCTACCTCGTGTTCCCGCTCCCTGCGCCGTAGGACATAACACATTGTAACGAACTGCACATAAAAGAGGGCATGAACTGAGCCCGGGCGCAAGTATACTTCTTCCGCACACTCTACATGCTAATCGTACTCTGTAATGCGTATCATAATTGTACAAATCCCCACGAGCATAGCGAGAAAATGGTGGCATAAAATTCCGAGCAGGACACGCCCAAAAAGCTGAGCAAAGTCGTAAATGTGCTTTTATCAAAAGCCGATTCAGAAGGCACACCAAGTCGCGCTCCTTTGAATAAAGATGCTCGTTCTTCCATTCGCAGTATGGCAACGGTTTTCTAGTTTTTTTTTTGTCATTCGTTTAGGCCACAATTGTTTGTGCGTTTCTTGCAAATTTGCGCGATTTTAATCTCGATAGAGGACTGGAATGTAGTCTCTGTCGGTGGATGGAAGGCGGTTGGGTACGACTATAGAGGCTGGGAATACAGGGTAATCATTTGTTGTTCTGGGCCCAAACTGGGAGAGTGTTAACGGGACTACGGCAGCTTTTGAGCACACAGAGCGTCAGATTGGTTGACACGGCGACGGATCACTGGTTTTAGGCAATACGATAGGATCCTTTTTTGTACGCCATAGACCGAAACATATGCGCAACTTCTTATGTATTTGATCGTATCCATTTTGCCAATCGTATTTTAGAAGTTAACATTCCGAGCAGGCTTATTAAGACTTTTAAGGGTTGCGTGCTGGGCTAGTCAGAATAAGCTTATTGGTCTTCCTTTTTGGCCCAGAATCCTAAAAGCCGATTCCGCGGAGCTTATCTTCTTTTGAACCTACGGCACGCCGTACGCGAATATCCATTAACTCAGACGGTAGCAGCATAGGTAGTCGAGAAGTTCCGGGAACAGCTGTTCGGAAAACGTATATGGCGTCTCCCCATATCCCCCTACTCCATCCCCTTCTCTCATCGGCAGGCAAACGATTCGGCCTAGCGGTCATTAGCAAAAGCATGATTGATGGTGACAGCTGTGTCGAACTTTTTCGGGGGTACCGGGTTTCCGCTAAGCATCTCATTGCCACGCGACGGGCTCCATACCGAAGAATTAAACGTGAGCCGACCGTCCGACTTAGCGGACGACGATTGCGCATCCGATAACCGGGGTCAGCTGCGGAGGCTCCTTTTCCTGTGCTCACTTGCATACTTATTGCAGATGCGGCAGTGCGCTGTCGCAAATGCGACTTTGTAGTTGTTTGTGGGCTTACTTTTTCCGTATAGAACTGCTTCATCGGCCATCAAAACACTAACTTGGTTGCTTTGCAAATGCACTGTGCACGACTGCAGACTTAATCAGACCTAAGGTTTTTTGCTATAACGACAAGGCCTGAACGAAGGTTTTGATGGCGTCGTTGCTTCAACGGCTGCGCCACATTTCGATAAAACTACGTTGTCGCACATTAGGCTTTTTTTGCTATCACACATGGTACATAGCTTCACCAGCGCGCAGCTCACAATACAGGTTTTTAAATGTCATCTGCTCCGACTAAGAAATTGCTTGTAGCAGAGTTGGCTGCTCAATTCTAAGAACGCGGTGACTTGGAACGCTGGCGCCAGTGTTCGTAAGCGCTGATCCATCGTGCGCCTTCATTTTGTGCCGATTACCTTCCGGGAAAAAATTTTGTTTGTTATATCGGGTCCGTCTTTGGCAATTGTGCACTACGGAAAATTCTGTCTGAAAAATATGAATGAACAGACCGAGCAGCTGCAAATTATGGCCCCGTCATACCGTGAACACTTTTACGTGAAACGCTTAGATCGATTATGAAGTAGCGTCGTGATCGGCATACACAAACAGGTTTTTCATGCCACCGTGCAGCGGATACTTTTGTCCGATGTTCCCAAAGCGCAACTCCGCTGGCACAATACCGAAAATCTGACCATTTATAAAAGAACGATGCGCTGTACTTCGTCTTCCCATCTGCCCTTTTCGACGTTCGGCGACCTTGGCTGGTGCCCCTGCATTAGCTAAGTGGAATTTTGCCAATCATTTCGAAGGTTTATCTTCGCTGGGCGAGGATAAGTAACACTAATGGGTGATTGCTTTACGCTTCAGAGTGGTTTTCCTTGCTAAGAATATGTTTAACTTTTTCTCCTGGCGCTGTAATGTGCTTCGACGAATCTAGCAGCCGAATTTCACGGTGGGCGGGGAAGGCCAAGATGTCTACGAAACTGTTTCTGCAGCGGCAAGTTGGCCGCTCGTATCACATGACAATAAATGAACAAATGAGCAGCTTATCTTTAAGGTTTGTGTAACAATTTATATTTGTCTTAAATGCATGGGCCAAGGGTTGATTTAGCGTCGTGGAGGGCGCAAGCCCTTGCATCGGCGCGGACAATACGGGAGAAGATCCAGGTTTTGCTGACAAAGGTTCAGGTCCAAGCACAGCTGTCTGTGTATACACGTCCTTCGAATAAAGCGAAAATGTCATATACTGTTGACGCTCGAACGATAATAGCGATGGAACTCTGTGTCTGTTAAAGGTCCGTGAACTCATAAAACTTAGCGATTTTCAAGCAACTTCGAACATACGAGTTTTGGTTATCCAAGCGGAACCGAAAAGGACGGCGGAGCCCGGTTGCAAGTACCAAAATTTGATCTGGGCTATGGCCGAAATAAGCTCCTAGAGGCGATTCCTTTTATAATTTCCCGCTAACGTCCTTATCAAGGGAAATGTAGATGCCTGGTTCCGTTTTTTGGATAAAACTATTGAACATTGCTAACAGACTAGCTTACCCTGTGAGACTATGCGAGCAAATGAAAATAACACAACAAACATAGTTAAACAACTCACCATTGTTTGCAACAATGCGCATATCTCTCGAAAATACAGTGTTTCCTCGCATAATTCCCCTGCAGCCCGTTTCAATGGTTGGAAATTGGAAATTTTTGACTGGAAATTTGAAAGTAGAATTCCAATTTCCAGTCAGAAATCCAGTCATCGCGTTTCAATGCTTCATGTCGGTTTCACTGCTTTTCGAATTTCGAATTTCCAATTCCAGTCATGAAATCCAATCAGAAAATCCAATTTCCAGTCGACCGGTTTCAAGGATCGACTGGAAATTGTGTGACTGGAAAAATAATTTCCAATTTCCAGTCGGAATTACCAAGTGCTCAAGAGGACGGTAACAAATTTCCAAGTCAACGTTTTCAGCGTTTAGTGTTCATATTTCGATGTTCTAAAGTAATGCAATGATAGAGAATTTAATTTTGAGTCGAATGGAGCTGCTCCCGTCTCATTCCGACCTCCCGCTAAAAAGTTATCTGCGTTCTCCCGAGGTACACATTTTCCCCAGGAATCCCGATATGAGTTGCCTCGAAAGTTAATTTTGACGTTGTGAAATGTACTAAGATCAGCTAGGCACACTTTCCTGGGCATCAGGGATGAATATAGGACTAAATGATGTTTTCATGTTTTTCCACAAAAATTTGCTTGGTACCCCCTATAGTTCCAAAAATTCAAAAAAGCTAACTAAATAAATGTTAGCTAAATAAATGAGTATTGGACCGGATAATCAATGAACGTTAAGCGTAAACTAGTTCTCTTGAATCCGTCAACATATTTGCGCACCAAGGGCAGGCTGGTAATCACTAATTATATTTCCGCCAATCGATATAAGATTTCCAGTCACGGTTCCAATTTCCAGTCGACCATTGAAACCCGACTGACTGGAAATTGGAAATCCGAATTCCAATTCCCAGTCACGAAATCCTATTTCCAGTCGTACCTGTGAAATCCAGTTGACCGGAAATTGGAAATTTAATTTCCAATTCCAATTTCCAATATCCTATTTCCAACCATTGAAACGGGCTGCCGAGGAGTTATTATTTGGGGCGCCCCCCTACCCCCTTATAGGGGGGGGGGGTATCATACGAGAGGGGAGCATTACGCATAGACTGAAAGTTCAAACGTGCACGCGCCATGCTCAGGTTTTCTTTTAAAAACGTATTTTATTAAGTATTTCAGCAGGTATAAAAACATCTACCGCATAGCCAAGTGTAATCCGATCACTTGGGCAGTGTAATGCTGTGAAGAGTGGAGTCAGCTGGCAGCCCTTTCTTGCACCATTAAATGGCGCTAAAATGCCTACTGCCGAGTATTTCTCATATCACACCGTGTGTGCTGCAAGCACGTTACTTTACGTTATGGCTTTACTTTAAGCTCGGGTCACTGCTGCGTTGTGTTTAATTGCTGACCTTGCCAAAACTTATCTCAGCATGCTGACTTTCTGTTTGCTGCTTTAGCGTCCACAAAATCCGTGTGTTTTTTTTCTTGGACTTTTATGCCGAGTAGACGATGCGGCACAAGGGTCATCAAATGTTTTGGAGCACCTTGATTCCGCTTAAATTCCTTCGTTTCCTGCAACTCTCCAGCCAATCACTGGTATCGGTCGGCCAGCCGTGAACCTTGGCTGGTGGCTAGAAAAGTCGCTTACCCTGAAATGCCGCCAGCGCATCCGGGCGCCATGCCGTGGCGCGGCACGGTGCCGTTTTCGCGCCGAAAAAAAACTTGGGTTTTTGGCCTTTTTAGCCAAGCTTTTCGGAAAAGTCCGGTCAATTGGCCGCCTTCGGATTTCGGTAATTTTCAGCCCGCGTCACAGAACTGATGTGTTCTGCGGAGAGGTCGGCTCGGGCTCGAGCTTATGAAACTGCTACAGGTTTTCGTTAATCAGTGTTTCTATGCCTCAACACCCTTTTAGGCTATCTGCTTACTTAAAATATATTTATATCTTTCGAAATCTAAAGTGAAAGGGGTTTAAAATATAGTGAAAGGGATAACAAAAAAGTAGGTGGGCAAGGCTTAGGCGCAATTCCAAAAACCGTGAGATTATCCCGCAGTTTTTATTTCAAGGTTGTCAATGACAATTTGATCTTATGCTAGCTGTAAAGCCATACTGAGCCACACGTGAAACCAAGCCAGGTTTTTGTTTCTCAGTTACTGCTATTATAATATCTAATCTTATTTACTGCCACTTCATGTTGACGGTACTGTAATTTGTCAAGCCTAAAGTTGCTTTTAGACGGAAGCATTGTATGATAATCTTCGCTTTGCATCTGATCAGATGCGCCTCGCAAGCTGACATATTCAGTGTTTGTGACGAATGACATAGTTCTGTGCAGGAAACTAGCGACGACTATGTTAGATTTTAACATCGCGGTTTAACATCAAAATGCTAAGAGCTTACGACCGTGATACTTTTTGAATTGGCAATCTGCACATAACACTTCTGATCATGAATCGACCAAGGCCGGATTCATGAGATCTTGCCAAAACTTACCATTTTTGCCGCTAATGTCATTTTCATCCTTATGCTTAGCATCAGCACAAATGTATGGTACCTGTTCCAGGAAAAACGAATTACGTAAAACCGTATAGTTGCATCATTTCGAGGTGGTGCCACGATCAGGTTTTTGGCTAGTCGCCGCCATTTCTCCCCGATTGATGTCTGTCGTGCTAGAAATCAGTCGCAGGCGTCCTCCTCTGAAGATTATGTTTTTAGGTCTGTAAAAGTATGATAACACTGCTCTGAGGATGAGCTTGCTTGTCATAGACTTCAACAATCATATCCCCTGATGTAATGCTAAACCTATGGCATGAGCCATTGTCAGTTCTTTGTCGCGATCACATCAACTTTAATTCCCGGTTGACTGAACGAGGGCTCGCTAGAGGTGGAGACTTGCAGTGGTCTAACGTTTCTTTGTCTCTTTTTCTTCCAGGCAGGCTTCGTTGTCTAAAAGTCCGCCAAAAGTTTCGAAATGACGTTGTCGCCCCACTGTTGGATGGGGCCCCGAACTGCCGTTAGTGCCTGGGCTTGGTCTTGTGAGTGGCGAAATTTTTTAAAATCTTTTTCTTGTCCCTCAAAAAGATGCTCCAAAACGTCATTTGAAAACGTTTTTTTTCTCTGCGGTAAAAATGGCATTTGCTATTAGTGGTAAGTCATTCAAACAAATAAATTATTTGTTTGATTGAATTTGGAGAAATTNAGCTGCTGCGTCATACACGTTACATTTATTTGGATGAATCAAATAATTATTTGTTTGATTATTTATTTGCTTGATTTTCGAGAAATTGTTTGACTGATTGATTCAAATAAAATAAATTATTTATTTGATTATTTGTTTGATCGAATTTCGAGAAATTATTTGATTGATTGATTCAAATAAAATAAATTATTTGTGTGATTATTTGATTGCATGTAAATCCCGAGCACTAGTGAAGACAGCGAGAAGCTTGCCCGAGCAATAACCTTCTCAAAGGGCAAATTCGCGGAGCTCGAGACGGCACACGAGCAGCTGAAGCAAGCGTTCAATGCGAAGAAGGAGTAGCTCGTGAATGCCAATGCTGTCCTGGCGACCTCGTACCAGGATGCCGAAGAACTACGGCGCAAGCTGGCCGATGCCGAGACGAAGAACGCAGCGTACATGCAATTGTTTGCGAAGGCTACGAATATTGCGGGGAGGTGTCGCAGGTTCATCTTTTACCGGATAGTGACGTATATACGGAATGCAAACTACGGAACAACAAATTCAGACGAACTCTGTCAAGCACGAGCCAGAAGAATATAGCGCCATGGACTAGATGTGCATGCTCGACGCCGCCCAGCCATGTGGCGAACGCGACGGTACGATTAAGCTAGTGTTCTACCTAGCCCGACTGCTGGAAAGCATTAGCATGGGCCACGTCTTTCAGAACCACCAGTGAAAAAAGAAGTCCTGCGTAGGAATACCTGTTGACGGTGCATTTGCGAAGTCGCCGAAGAAGCGAGGAAGGCCGGCTAAAGTAGCTGCGTCCACGGCACCCTGACAAGCCCGAACGTAAAACCATATGCTAGAAAAGATGTCTCTTTTCTATTAATATGTTTCCATTCATATCAATTATGTTTGTCGTACCAGTCCAGGGTACCTATGATTGTGCTTCCCCTTCCCAAGCAAGGGGGTAAAACCTTGTTTTTTTTTTGCTAAGGCCTCCCTTCCGAAGTGTTTCATTGTCATAGTGTTTTACGTGTGTCAAGTCCATCCACCGACAGAACCTAGGATCGCCGACTTCGAGGAACCCACGTACCATTGTGTTCCTTTGGGCATCACCTTATCGACGCGAATGCAACGCGTTTTGTCGTCTGCGCGGAGATTGCGCATCCGATAACAGACGTCGTTTGCGGCGTTGCCTACTTGCGGCGTAACATCCGTCGTTCCTCGCATTTTGAATACTTCTAATAGTAGTGTAAACAACACTTTTAACAATGTGAATGTTTGTGAAATTTCAAAATATCAGCTCAATTGAGGGTACAATCCCCTAAAAGTCTCATTCGAAATGCATTAAAATATACAGTCTGTTATACTGCAACTACCTTTCTAAACGCTACGCTCATGCAGTACACTTTGATGTGCGTTGTGCGTCGTTTAAGAGCGCTAGGAGTAGAGGAGGAAGGTACCTCCCACTAAATTTGGTTTTCACACAGCATGTGACGATCATTCTGGTAACGTAGCTATCCTGACGGATTAGCCATCACATAAAAACACGAACCTCGGAACACTCTCGTGGTTACCAGCGTGCCTGTGTGGCGGATTCAACGGTTGCAAGCGTCGAGAAGCCGAAGAGCTGGTATTCCTCGGAGGTTTCAGAATTGCCACAGAGAGCAATTTCTGTGCCTGGAGGTGGCCTACTAAGCGGTTTACGAAGTGCTCCGTAACGTACCGAAGTTATTGGATTCAGAGACTAAGTTGTCTCCATCGTAAGCCTGTTAATTCAGGCGGTATTTTCCACTATCAGGATTCGCTACCAAATGCGGATGACGCCGCTGACAGGGGTGGCATCCGTTAGGGTAATCATACCGTATATTCCCTAATTGTATGGCCCACGCTATTAGTACGGCTTACCTTATTGAAAGCCCCACTATTTGGCCTAAAGAAGTGTAGAACTTATGCCCTCAAATGCTTTGTTGAAAAGTATTCGTCATGAGGCTGGTTTTGAAAATCTAATAGCTCAGAAAGATAAATTCGCTTCGTTTCCTACACTTGAGGCTGCATTATTGTCTTTCAGTCCTGAAGTCAGACTCAGGGTCTCAACTCCAAAACCGGGATTCAGGGCCCAGCAGGTAAAATTCAGGGGTTTTTCAGGGTCCAGGAGTCAAATTCATGGGGTAAATCATGGGGTATTTTAGATGCTTTGTTTTCCATGTATTTCAAGATTTACTGGCGCTCCAAAAAAAGCACCTTTCAAATGCCTCTTTGAGCTTTCCGCCAGGAAAGCTTGGCCTGAAAAATTCCGCCGTTGCAGGCGGAATTTTTACAAATAAAACGTGATTTCCGAAGGAAATTGCGTTTTAGGCCGCCGCAGGCGAAGCCAACGACTATTCAGTGGAACAATGTGCTTTCTCAACGAAAAAATCTCAGTACTACTGCAAAAATATGACCCTATGCCCCCTGAATTTGCTCGTGAAAATCAGGGGCAAAGGGCCAAATTCAGGGGGTACCCCCTTGATCAAGGGGGTGTTTGAGATCCCTGAAGTGGATGTTTCAGCCGAATCGGTTGGTTGGTTGGCTAGAGCAAGGTTATGACTGCTCAAAGGCGCCAAACCTTCCATGCGATAGCGAGCGGTATGTACGCATGCGCAGGCCGGGTAAGAAGGAGCTATTTTGTCAAATATTCAGCAAAAGGGGTATCGAGCATAACACGACAGTAGCGTCCGTTTTCAGAACGAGGCCTCACAGCGCTTTTGCATGACTGGTCATTTAGAGAAATGCGTTCTAGCGAGCCCTCTGTAGCATCCATCATTCATAGTTCGAAAATAACGTCCGCTTTTGCATAAATGGCCACTTAGGGGTTCACTGAGAGCTTTCCAGCTAACATGTAATAGCGAGCCCGCTATCCCATTCACGCACAACGTTTAAGAAAGAGACGTTTTCAATGGTATTTAAAAGATAAAAGCAGAACCCAATATTGCGAAATCTCATGCTACACATATAGCGGAAGTAGAGCATGCAGGAGCAGGTAGCATTGGATGCTGTGCCGATGACGGAAGAAAGACAGTGAGATGCAGAAAAGCCTAGAGCGTGCGGAAGACAAAAATGAGCACATATGTTTGACACCTAAGATACGAAGCATACGAAGTAGGAGCCTGCGTGACAGGAGCATGCGGAGCAGAAGCGTGCGGGGTAGGCGCATGCGAAAAATAGCTGGCGCGGCAGGAACATGCGAAGCTAAATTATACGAGGCAGGAGGACACGAGGGAGGAACGTGCTAGGCAGGTGCATGCGAGGCATGAATAAGCGAGGAAGGAGCAAGCGGAGGTGGATCATGCAAAGGAAAAACGTGCAAAGCAGCGGCGTGCGAAGCTAGATGAGGAAAGGCATGGATAACCAGAACACAAGCCAAGGTAGCTTTCCTGCGTTATTCGATTTGCCGAGGCCTTTAGCGCTGAGCACAGGCGCCGAATGGTTTAGTCTGGAAGATTCTCGGGCTCATCCAGATCATACTTTGTGGGTGCCTCACTGCTGGTGCATATGTCAGGATTTTTCGTAAAGGCTCTGGGGTGCCTTACTATTATACAGTGCCTCACTAATAGGATAAAGGTAGTGGTGGTGGTGAAAGCGGTAATGCTTGACCATAAACTGCGCCATCGCTTAATGTGCACCTTGACTCAGGTTTCCGAGCATGCCACGAAGCTATGAAACGCAGGTGTTACCAGTCACGCCGGTCCGTCTAAAAGGCGCCGCGGAGCGGGTGCGATAGGTATCGGCGGCTGAAGCCAACTGACAAAAAAGCGACCTTTGCTAATTTCAGAAAGAAAGTATCGAAAGGATGCGATCGAGTTACCACTTTTACCTTCCATAAGGTCACTGTATTGATTGCCGAAATCATCAATGGGCATTGCAAATGGGCTCGTCTAGATCTAGCGCGATACACAAACCCACTTTGTGGAATTGAGTTTATGCACTCAGCGCAAGCAATTCCACATTGGATCGAAGTGAGATGATGATTATCCAGTTTGTCAGCATCATCCTAAGGCAGAGACTGGTAGGCAATGCATGGTAGTGGCAGCTCGTTGAAGCTAAGAGGAGAATGAAAGAAAAGAGCTGCAAGCCCGATCAAAGGCATAGGCTACACGATAAGCAAAATACCGACGGTGGATAAGAGTATTCCGAAAAAGGTTGTGCATTGTGATCCCTGGCGTCCTCGGAAGCACGGATGTCGCATTATCAGCCGCCAGAAGCGCCATGTCTGTCAATGAACGAAACGAATTTTTCGGCGTCTCCGTTTCTAGCATTGTGCGCCGTCAATGAGGGACTTTGTGCCTTCCGCTTGTACATGCATGCATCCGCATGGCGATACGTCCTGATGACTGGAAGTGCATTGCGGATACCGTAAAAGCTCTAATATAAGCACGTCTCTAATATAAGAACGTCTCTAATATAAGAACACTTGTTGACTATAATGAAAAAATATAAGAACGTCTCTAATATAAGAACACCCTTACATAAGAGGCAACAACTGCATTGCAAATGCCTAAAATTTCGGGCCTTTTTATTGATAAAACGCGTATTTAGACGTGTCTCATGCTTAAGTCAATCATTAAAAGGTGTTCATGACGCAGTAAAATGCCACTAATCCCATGAATCAGTCAAATTTCCAAGTATTTTTGGTAGTTTGGGTCATATAGTTCCGAAAACCTCAGGCTTAACCATAAGCTTAGGCTTAATGCTACAGAGGCTATTGAAAATATATAAGAACGTCTCTAATATAAGAACGTCTCTAATATAAGAACACCTTTT
>JNEY01000325.1:68312-81315 GCA_020875895.1 Aphelenchus avenae
AAGGGGGGACCAAGGCATTTTTTTCTGTTTCAGAAAATTGTGATATTTTGTCACTTTTTGCTCAAATTTCCGTTTAATTTAGTTATTTGGATCGAACGTTGAACAAAGTCGTGATTGACACAGGTTTTTGGAAAAAAATGAATGTATTAACAATTTGTTACGTCATATCATGTAAAAAAAAACAGATTTGTATCGCGCTCCTGATGGACTCCTTTTAAGTCAAATAAGTCAAATGCAGCCAAAAAGGCACCTATTTGGAAGGACAGGTATGGCGCATGCTTCTTCGCGCTCAGGCCCTGCTGAACCATTGCTATTGCTGCTTATGGCTAGAGTTAAAGACAGGTTTATCGATGACAAGCTCTTGATGACGTGGGTGTAAACGACACGGTACACGAACAGGTTTTTTTAAACCATGTGGTTCCGTCAGAGTTCACGTTCGTAAGCACGTGACGGGTCCATGACCGATCACCGATCAACCCATCGTCTATTCATCCTCTGCTGAATGGCTTTTACGGGGGTCGGGGAGGGACTCGGAGCAGCGTAACGCGTGCGTCATGGGGCGAGGGTAAAAAATGGCACGATTTCTGGACGTCTCTCAAAGAACCGACATATGCACAAGTGAATAGTCGCACATGGATTATGCAGATAGCAGCGGCTCATGTTGTACTAATCGTAGTCGTTGTACTACTGTCGCTTGTTAGTAAAGCACATTTTATTTTGCTTCGGTCTTTACATTAAGCATGACATACAACACTTAATCATATTAATACGAAACAAATGTCAACGGATATGCGCGGGCTCGAAATATATTGAGGACAAGAAAGCGGTAATAAGGTTCAGAACTCCCTAAAAACAAATTCTCGGATTCCTTTCTATTGGCGATGATGAAATAAGTTTTTGGCTATAGGATTTCCAGACGTAATGTCCCTTAAATTGTTTTAAAAATACGGATCTCACAGAAAGCACGCTTTCTGGATGTTTTGTGCTGCTCGACGGGGGCAAGCAACACTGCGTATTTTGAAGGTTTAGTCTTCAGCTTTAAAGAAATACTTGGCATTTTGTAAATCGACCATCGTTATATTGTCATATTTTGGCTAGCAAAAAATGCTTTCTTCACGATTTTCTCAAGTTAGTGGTTGTTGTTTACAACTAATGCGCTGACAATGAAATTCTTATGATACACATGAAAGCTCGATCGATCAGATCGAGCAGATCTGATCGAGAGATGATGTATGCGATCGAGCAGATCATCCTCCCTGATTTCGACCTCGTGAAGATCGAAGCGACCCTAGTCGTAGAGGCAAGTATCAGCACGACGATACGTACCGTACTGCGTACCGTATTGTATTGGATGGAGTACTTGCTCCAGTATGGAAATCCGTAGCGTACTCTCCTAGATCGGAGTACGGTACGCCATCGTTCTCTGCAGAAAATGCACGAGTAGGGGTTCGAGCGAATAAGGGCGGTATCGTATTCCGTATAGTATTCTTCGGTACGGAGTACGGTAGAGATGGCGGTATGCTACTGAGAACGGTACGGCAGGCACAGTATGGTACGGAGCGCGGTACGGAGGAGGTCACGTCTAAGTGTATGACTAAGATAGGAATTTGGAAGCCGTAACATATAATCTGCCGAAATCTGGCCAATAACCATTTTTAGGCTAGAAGAAATACAAATAACGGGTAATGATGTCGGTGTTCCTAGGGATCTGCGCTTCCTCGTACCAAGAATATCGCTTTTGTGTCCCAGCTCCATATTTTAACAAAATTCAACAAGTTGCTTTCGCATCAACTAGCACCATCGAACAGCAAATTTAGCCTTATCTAGCTGGAATGTCAGCCGAACTACACGTTCGGCTGACCTTCGGACGGCGCTACATTTGGTACTTCATGCAGGCGTACGTACCCACTTACCTGACCATCTTCATTAGGTAAGCCGTTGGCCGCTGTTAGGACTGCGCGGATCGAAGTAGCAAAACTGAGAAGTAAGAACCCTACTTTAATTTGGTCTCCTTCTCGCTCGGCTCCAAGGCCATACCAGCGAGGACTATGCTCGGCGTCAATGCCCTCTTGGCATGTCTACCTCGTACTTACGTCCGTCAAGGTAGTCGTTTGGCAATGATCTTCCAGTTCGGCAACATCATGCGCAACCTACCTAGGGTCTCCTACGTCAAGGCGATCGGTATGCACTAAAGTCTCATCCCGTACATCCGTGACGGTACCATTCTTGTTTCCCTTTTCGCATTTTTTCATGGTTTTATTCCATAGCTTTTTTTACAAAAGAACGAATGAAGGAGGAGGAGGGATAGCGGAGGGGCCGACATCAGAGGGCGCCATTTTTAGTGCCGCCTTCTGCCGAATTTTATGGGTTCTTGGTAGATTTTTCCGGAAGTGTTGGTACTGTTTCGGTTAAATAAAAAAATATTCCGAGAGGCTGTGCCCGTTTCGTTTTTAATTTTACAATTTCGAACATATTTCGCTCGGCGCTCATGACCCACGACGTACTCTTTATACGTGTGGATGCTCGGCTAGATGAGCTTCATCTTCGCCAGCCTGCTCGAGCGCTCGATAATTGGCTATAAGGTCAAGGACGACGGAAACGTCAAGAAGAGGCCGGTGCTGTGCAAGAAAAAGGTAATTACCCTGCGGTACATAGCGAGGGGCGGGTGTTATTCGCGGAAGGACACGACGCAAGAAACAACAAGAAAGCAACACGATACCCGTCAAATGCAATTAAGTTGACGTCTTAGATTCGTCTTCCCTCAGGCGCTCTGTAGAAAAGTCATTTATGACGCAACAGAAGCCTCGAAAAGACGCATGTGAATTATTTTTTCGAAATAATATTAAAAAAAATATTTAAAAAATACTATTTTGGCGCGTCCGATAGCCTAAGCCGAAGCTACAAGCAAGAAAGCGAGAAAAAAAGAAAAATGCCGAGCAAAATTTGTTCCCAGTCGTCCACCACAAGCTCTGTACGGCACAAGAGTTTCACGACAAGATGTACGAGCTGAACGACAAGCAAAACTGCAATTTCGAGATGCAGCATGCGAAGACTCAGAACGTTGAGTGGGTACCACATAAAGGCAAGTTGCAGGATGGCTAGATTGTAGTCGAGCACAACCTTAGGCGTTTAGTGTACAGCCAGTGCCGCAACGATGATGGATGTACCAATAACTTCGTCGGGCTGGAAATGTGCTACTTCACCTTCGAGACAACGGCACCGTAAGAAAACAGCCCGGCGCTCACATAAAATACACCGTACCCTTTTACGAGAACTTGGCTGTGCCTTTGAGTCTCTTCCATGCGGAATAAAGACTGCACAGCGCGTTTCGACGGGCCGTGTCGTACCATGATAATCCGCAACCTAAAGCACTGTCGTCATCACCCAAAAGTTTCGAATTAGCTCGAATTACCCCACACCGACAGAGGGCTTCTCGCATACAAAACTGCATTTCTGTGCCGAGTGAAACGTTGGGAACGGCAATCAAGGGACTATTAAGTTTTAGGAAGCACATGCATCATGCCATGATATGCTATGCGAATGCATGCCTGCAGTCATACCAATTAGTACATAAGTGGGTTGGCTAAACGCAAGCATCTAAGCTTCTCCTTATTCAAATACATGCCCTGGCGCCAGCCTTCACGCAGTACTACAGCAAGTCATTCCAGCAAATCTTCCCGTTTCTGTCTGCTTATGCAAAGTTCTGTCATAACTGTCTTACCGGGTCAGAAAAGAATGAGTGAAAAGCTTCGGATTCGGCTTTGGAACTTGGGAGCTATTTTTTTAAAAAATTCAGATACGGATTGCTTCGTTTTTTATGGCTTCGATATCGGGTTCGGTTTGAATTTTTCGGAAATCCCAACCCTGGCCTCTGCCTCTTCAGTCGCAGTTGTCGCACAGCGGTAGCAGTGGGTGCATTCGTGCCGGATTCTCGTTTCTGAGGCAGGCTATGCGTGCCGTAAGCGCTTCTCGCAGGTGCAACTCGTTCGCGGGTCGTAGTCGTACACCGGCATGATATGTACGTGTGTGCCTCTTACTGCGGAGGTAAGCAGGATTGCGGCAGAGACGATGAGCTACATTTCCCAAGGGTTGGTACGGTAAATTACAGTGCCTCATAGCGGGTTAATAAAGGCTTTCCCTTCTCCGCTGTTCTCTGATTTAGCCATTTTTTAACTGGATATGCGTTAACCTGGACGGGCTGGACCATCCAAAAGGTACTAAACTCTTGATTACCTTTTTCTGGCTGTTCCCTAACGGCCCCTCGTGAACACGGTTTATTCGCAACAAAGCAGTGGGACAATATAATCTGCGACATTACTCTCGTTCACTTCGGAAGCGGTCGCCAACCTCGTAGTGACTCCTAAGCAATGCTCGTTTTTGTTGATATCATGCGCGTACGACCTACCAGATGCAAATGGAAGTAAGTGCAGTTGGATGTAGCACGTCCCCTTCCATAAACCCCGCTAAGGAAAAACGCTATATTACGATTATCCCTGGACGAAACCTGCACAAAAATGGNCCTCCAATAATTCCGACTAAACTAGCCTTTCATCCTGAGCGATATTTCGGCTTATTTGGCAAAGACTAGTTTCAAATTGACCGATATCTGACAGTGTTTTAGCACTCGCGCGCGGGGCCTTATACGGAAAAATGTGGCGGAATGAGACACGGAAGAGAATGAGATGAAGGTATCAAAGGGCTCCAAGGTTCTTTTTTTGTCGGTTTCGACCTAGCGTTCTAGGAACTAAACTAAACTTCATTCAAAGTTAATAAAGCAAACAGCATCCACAGCTGGATAACCAGTAAATCTTAATTATTGTACAGCTTTGTCTCTACTTCCGACGATCTTGCATACAATAGCATGAAGCGTGTTTTTGCCTTTGGTCTGCCAGGAAGTGAAATGATTCCTCGTGTTCGGCAGCAGAGAGACCGATCAGCGCTCGGCACCGCCGCCATCGCGCATCCGCTTGACCGATTAAACTTCGAGAGTGATAATTATAAGCGCTGGCATTACCTGGGCGGACTACACCTCGAGCAGACGCAAGATGCCAGATCGCCTTCGTACTGGTACGGTACGGTACGTCCGCCGCTTCGAACAGGTAAGCGGCTTCGCACGACGCTATCCACTCAACCCTGCACAACGGGCCTTCAACTCGAGGCCCATCCCGGCCCGCGGGCCTCAAATTAAGGCCCGGGACCGGCCTTAAAGGCCCGGCGGGCCCGGCAGACCGTCCCGCCATCCCCTGACCCGAAAAATCCTTTTGGTCCCCCTTTGGTACTTTCTATAGGCTAAAGTGTTGCCCCTTATAATGATTTTAAAATACAACATTCGAGTATTTTCACCTAAAATAGCTTGCCGCACGCACTGCCAGAGCGACTTATTGACTAAATTTACCAAAAACGTATTGAAAATTTGATCATGTAAGAGAGTGCACAGCAATAGAATCGCACAATCAAACTCCTCACATAGAAGGTATAACAAAAAACCTGTAACGATGAGACCGCAGCCCTCCGCAGGCAAAAAAAGAAAAAAGGGAGTGGTGAAAACCGTGACTATTTTAGTCTTGAAACAACTTTTCAGAAAAAAAGAATTGTGGACACGTTCGGCGTTTTTCGCGGGTAAGGGGCCTCGATTTTACGAAGTGATACACTTTTAGCCGAAAGGCGGCGAAAACCCGGATTTTCGGCTATTCGGTCGAGCAATGACATCGATTTTCGACAGAGTTTTGCGACTTGCCTGGCACTTACGTTTGATCGCGCTGTTCGCCGGGAATCCGCCAAGCGGTACACTCGAAGGCTGCCGACACGTAGGACATTGGAGAACGGCCTCCAGGCCATCGTCGGTCATCCGAAGCATGCAAATATGACAGAAGCTGTGCCGACAAGAAAGGGTATTCGGTGCGCGAATGGGATCCATGCAAACCGGGCACTCCATAGCGTTCACTAATGACGCTATGGTGGTGTCCATGGTGACATGCGAAGAGAATAACGTGGAGCACACTTAATTGCCGCTTCAGAGGACGTTTTGCGGCAACCGAAAACCAGCAAAACAAGCACGTCACTTTGCAGACAGCGGACGAAGTACTTGGACATCTCCGTTCCGAAAGTCCCTCAGCATAGCGATGCCGCAAGGTCAGCTGTTGTGCACTGCGCTTGCTTTTCTTTGCATTTTTACCCGCTCGGCGTCAACAACAGAAGGCGGACGCACGCAGACTAATCGGAATTCGAAGTCAATTTCCGCAAATAGACGCTTCGATGCGTCGAATCACCAAATTTATAACGACATGTCTAGCATTGTCCCGAGGTTTCGGAAATAAACCAGTTCTGCCGTCAAGCGGCAACGAAAAGACTAGAGACCCTTGAGGCTTTCGTCAAAGTCAGTTGAGCCAAACACAAAATTCTGCCCCCTTGTGAAGCAGGGTGTTACAAGCTAGGTGGCCTCAAATCCCCGCCTTAACACTTAAAACATTCTTTCAAATTTTGAACTGGTAGGGATCGGGGTCCGGGCCGTTATGCCGTGTCTTATCGGATGTGTTGGTTGTAAAATACGGTCGGCGTTAACGGTCCGGGGATTCTTCTCCTGGTTCGACTTTCCCATAGCGGGGCCAAGACTATCCAGCAGAGGCCGTTACTATGGACCGTTGAAAACGATTTTGAACTGCGGTTTTTACGGCTTGTTAAGCAAATTTAAGCCGGAAATTGTCATTTACTAATAATTTTTCAATCTTACTGTCCGGAAATTTTTCAAATTTTTCAGTGAATTTTCAGAGCTACGCATTACTTTACAAGAAGACCATGTTTACCAATTAATTCTAAGCTGGATTGTGCGATTTCTGCCATTTAAAGAGACTACAAAACTTCTGCAGGCAGACTAGGCATATTCTGGCTTTATTTCCTGGCCGTTATTCCGGTTCAGCCTGCTCAGCGGTCCGGGAGGTGTCTCACCGATACGGCTTAGTGTCCCAGCAAGTATAACAATCCAACCCCGCGCCCTTAAAAGGGATCGCTTTCGAATTTTGTAGCTGAATCGGACTAGTAACGGCTCCGGTTGAAAAGGAGCCACCTGTGAATCAGCATGTTTAGCGAAAGTTGAGAACGCCGGCGCACTTGACAACTGCGCGAAGGTAGCGCGTGCGATAAGCGGAGGTCGAGCGTGAACGCACTTCCGTCGGCAGCGAAAACTGTTCCACACACGAAAAATCGTTGTTGCAGTGTTGGGTTCCTCTCGTCCAGCGCTAACATTTTCTAAAGTTTGCCTTATTTCATTGGGTTCTTTCCTCGTACTCCTTTAAAGTAGATACAAATTTAAAATGCAAGACATTTCCGCTTCACGAGAAGTGTTCTCGTGCTAATTGCGCCGGTAAAAGCGCTAATGTCAATTAGTCATGCAAATGTCTCTAATACCAAGGGTACAAGTACAGGTTTTTGCCAAGCCATTGCTAGCACCCCGTGCCGTACGGTGAACACGACATAACTGCAAAGTGCGTCTTGCAGCACGGCGTGCCTTCTTAATTATGAAACGATTAGACAAATGTCCCTGCACTGGACTGACGGAATAAATCTTGTCATCGTTGAAAAGTGGCTTTAGCCCTGTTCAGCTTGTTGAGACTGATCAAGCTCATTTAATTGACAGAACCATGCTTCCGCCAACGTTTAAATTTTCGTTGCTCGTATGGTACTGCAACCCACTTTTCTCTATTGCGGAATGCCGGCAAAATAATGATCGAGTCAGCTAAACATACTTAGAACTTAGCCATGAAATCAAAGTACATGAATGTGCCGATCAAGACGCTATTGTCGTGGCAACACTCACAAGTTCAAGGCTTGGAAGTGTAGTCGGCAGCGATGATTGCAGTTCGATAAAGGCTAAATTTACCGACATAGAATTTTGCGTTGGTTCTAATGCAGCGCCCCGAAAGGTTGTTCTAACCTGTTGTGCGCAAGGATGTCAATTCCTACTTGCGCATCCGTAGCATAGCGCACGGAACATTAAAGAGAGCTTAAGCAAGCATGTTTTAGCCCCATGAGATAGTCGAGCGTTGGGGCTTCTAGACAATGGGTATGCATGATGTCTTTGAGCAGACACTTTGTCTTTGAAGTAAGAAAGAACCCAGGACCTCTCAGAGTGGTGTTTGCAACGCTCGCCGAGCCTTGACCCTAGTTTGGACATTGTTCGCTACAGCTAACCTTGCGTCTCCACCATGCTGCGCAACGGAGGTTTCCAAGGACTTTATTTGATTTCTGCGGAACCAAAGTGACGGTAAACCGTTAGAAACTCCAGGGATTTAAGTAATATTTTGAAGGCCTACTCCGAACGCTTATTCTTGTTAAACTTGCAGCATGAGAGAGCTCGAGCCTCTTCGTAATAACCTATGTTGCCACGCGTACCAAAGAACTCTGTCTCGTGAAGCAAGAAAAGCAAACCAGCTTCCGAAGCAGTAAATCGACCAGGTTTTTCTCAAACTCCGGACAGGTTTTGTAGACTAAAATGCTATGTCGATAGACGTCATGAACGAAAATTGCCTAAGCTAAAATAATGCTTTAAAACATTGGTTGACCTGACACATTCGATGGACGCCACTCGCAGATCCTACCGCAGTTTTTCCGGGGAGTACCTTCCCTTAGGCGATGTCAGTATCTGAATCACGGGAACTGATCGCCAGGCGCCAGAGACATTCAACCTACAACGTGACGTGAGCCGTGCCGTGATGACCCCTCCCGTGACGGGATCCGTGACGTGACACGTCACGGCACCGTTATCACGGCATCGAATTTTCAGTCAAAAAGGCTTATTTTCCGATATTTCTCAAAATATTTCTTACATACTTACGGCATTTTCCTTAAAATAGTGTTCAGTACACACATGGCGGAGTAATTTGGAAAAAACTATAAACAAACGGAAATAAATTGAGAAATTGTCAAAAGTTTGGCGGAATTCCGCTGTAATTTTTGTAAAAATCACGTCACGGATAACGGCGCCGTTATGGAGGTGCCCCCGTGACGTGAGCCGTGACGTGATGACCCCTCCCGTGACGTGATCCGTGACGTGATCACGGCCTCACGTCACGTACGGCCTCACGTCACGTCACGACCGACTATCTCTATTTAGTTCTCAGTCATAGTATCAAAGTGTACCGTATTTTCTCTAATTTTATCCGTTTCGAGGTAATATTTCGATCGACCCCTTTTGTGAGATTCCAAAATTTTAAACGCCCACAACCTTTTTGTTTCGTGTCCGTGTGGCTCTTCCTGAGACTTAAAATGCTTGCTTCGTCGTTATTACTTTATCCCTGCTTGTTGCATGAGTCTTTCCGGAGGCCAAATGTGGTTCACCGAGGTAACTACAGAAGGCTTGTCTTCGAGGAGACCCTAGAGGAGGTTTTGAGACCCCTGCTCATGGGCGTGCTCAGTGGCGTACCGACAGTGGGGGCAGGTTTTGCTTACCATAGTCCAATATAAATGAGAGAAAAGACGTGCGGTGTCTTGACCAAAACATTGAAGGTTTGGATGTGCTGTCGTAACAGAGAACCGCGTATCATTGGAGCGGTAAAGCAACAAATTTGTAGCATAACGGCAAAACGGCTGTTGCAGGTTAGCTGCCGGCAGTCTGAATCCCGCTGTAACTTCTTCATGCCCTTACTTGATTCGTTCATTTTCTGCTTGGTTCCTTATTTTTCCAGACTGCGTACGTATTGTTTCGGTCACATTGTGACAAAGACCACGTAGTTGCGCATTGGCTACATACTCAGTCGGTTGCATTCGAGGACGGTTATAGCTCAAGTATGACGACGGCGTCGGTTGCGTCGGTGGCGCAGCTGGTATCACGACTAACTCTCCGTATTACAGGTCAGTGGGCGGACTCACGGGCTCAAATCCCCGCCGCGGCGCAACCTTTTTCGCGGGCCTTACGACATGGTGGCAGCGAATGGTTCCCTTGCTGGGCGGACGGAACATGCACGTCAACCCTTCTACACTCCTCTTCGGCCGGCAGCGTCCTCGTCCTGCGGCGTGCCCGTACGCTCTCTGAGTGGAGCGACCAAGTGGGGGGCGTATGGACGTCATATGGCCGGGCAGTAAGACCGAAGAGCAGTTAGTCCCGCGGTTCCAGACTGAGCAGCCAGCAGCGACTGGCAAGTGGGATCCACCGAGACACCTCGCATTCGGAGAAACGCGCTCAAAGGGCGTGTGGAACCGCCTTTGCAGAACGGAGGGATGTCATATGTGCGGAACGCATGACACCACGAATCAAGGAGACGGCGTCGGTTGCGTCGATGGCGCAGCTTGTATCACGACTAACTCTCCATATTACAGATCAGTGGGCGGACTCACGGGCTCAAATCCCCCCCCCCCGCGGCGCAACCTTTTTCAACCCGCCCGGCCTTACGACAGTCAGATGTGATTTGATGACGCCTGTCCCTTGAAGCAACATCTTCACATGTGTCGCTTATGCTCACGTTTTCTGTTTGCATACGAACCGCTGTTTTTCTATTCTCAGGCTTTTATGCACACTTACGTAAGTAACTTGACCCAACGTTGCTGATGGCATATTATTTCGCATTGATCTGACTCTTGTTTTACGCAGTACATCAATGAGTAGAATAAGACGAAAAGAAGCTGTACTGGTCTCTAATTTACACCTGTGCACCATTATGTATTCCATCTGTTTTCCATTACACTACCCCACACAGTACTCAGCATTCAATCTCCAATCTGTTACATGTTACGTTCATTTGTTTTATCGTTCGCAGACTCACGGCAAATTTATCAGTGCATGTACTGCTTTTGTGCTGTATGCCTTTATTTGCCCGTTGTTTCAATAAAATACAATTCAAAATTCAATCTGGACGATCCATGACGGATGTTATCTACAGCCCGTTTAGAGTGATATTTTCCTACTGCTCGTGCACATCTCCGTGTACTTCTTTGCTTCATGGCGCTGAACACAAGAATAAAGTAAAGTAGGTAGTCCGAACAGCTCTGCATGACAGTTCTGTATCATTATACGCATGTATGCATTATTCATCCGAGCCAGCCCCAAGAACTTTCTGTGGGAAAGTAGTGATGCACCTGTCTGTATAAAAGGCCCTTCTTAGGTCACAACTTAGCCTCACGTTGGCAGAGCCAGGACACGCTGGCTCGTGCGACGTGGACTTTCACAGTTACCTTGAGGAATTCCAACACTAGTACCACATCAATGGCGGAAAACAATGCGACTCTGAGAAGTGCGTCTTCGACGTCGAATTAGACTATCGTAACCATTAGTTAACCATATACCAATGTGGCCAAAGTCTCAGCGTGGGATATAAAAATTTTTTAGGCCGAAAATTCTGCAAGCCAATACTATACAGTTCCCAGGTTTTTATGCGTACTAACGCTAATAACCATGGCTAATATGGCTTTGAATTTGGGAGTACTCAGTGGCTCCCGCGTCTGTTTGTAGCGTTTCGGGACGAAAATTGCTTAATTAATAACCTGAAATTACGCGATAGACGGCTATACAACAGACTTTTTTTCCTAAAAACAGCAGAGATTACGAACAGCGTGAAACAGGTAAAGACTCACTGAGGATTAAGGATGGGGAGGAATTACCCAACGAACCCAGCATGTCGACACATTATAGCCTACCCGGTCCTCATAATCATGCCTTATGTTCTTGTGGGAAACTATTTTTGCAACACTCGAGTGTGAGGCGAAAATGCTAAACATCACAAGCGTTTTGCGTCGCTCAACCGGCTCAGATTTTTCTAGAGTACTACTTTGGCGTGTTTTTAATTGTAGGGGGTTTGGATGCCTTGGTGTTGGGCGTCATCGTCACAAGGTTTTTACAGTCTTATACGCAAATAACAACGCAAATATGCGCAACAAGTTAGCTCTGCTAGCTCGGATTCCGGCTCGCTGCGCGAATGAACCTAGAAAGCTACATTATGCGTCGCTCTGCGTTTCCGTTTCGAGCGCAACAACTTTTTTCCCCATCGCCTGTACTCAGCTGATGTTAATTGCTAGCCGCTGGAAAAGATTTCTCGTCTCTTACTGTTCGGCATCATCTGCCTTTGTTGTCCAAACTTTCGTGATTTATTTGCACGACAAGCAGGGTCTCTTCTTCAGATTTTGCTCTGTTTTGGCGAGTGCATAGGCAACGCGTGCAAAAGCAACCTAGCCCCAAGACGTTTCCGCTTTTTGGTCCACTGCTTTTGACAATTACTCTAAAGACCTGTTCTAAAAGATCCTCAGTGAACATCCAAAAAGGCCAGTAAGAAAGTGTATCACAGTGACGCATCGATTTTTCGACCCCGACCTACCTCTCCCGCTTGGCGCAATGTGAGAAATGCGATTTTTAAATATTTTGTAATATGTCGGAAAAAGCGAGACGTTGCACAGGATGATTCCGCCTCATGAACTCCTTTCCCTCCAGCACAGGGTTGTCGCTGGACCAACTAAGGCTTCGAGGAGTGATGTATATTGAGGACATAGAGTGGCGGGCCTAACCCTAGTTCGTACTGTATGGAGCTCATCCAAGTTACTAACTGCTTTTACAAGCTCGCGCAAATTAAATTCGACTTGATGTTAGCCATACCGTATTTCCAGTGTTAGAACCCCCGTGGGGCCCTAATTTCCAAGAGAACCGTAGCGCTGAAGAGAAAACTATGTTTGTTTACACAGCGAATGTTCGGAGCAATTCCGCCAGCTCACCTACGTGAGGTCTAGACGGGGAAACGCTAGATCAAGGCCGACGGCGAGCATGAAAAAAGCATCAATGTTCTACGAATCCTGCTTGTAAATATTTTGCACTTTGTCAGGTCAGAGCTGAGTAAACGGTCGCGCTTTGCCAGCATGCCGCAGTCTCGCCAAAGGCCTTTACAGGTTTTACAATGTGAATTAAGAATAAACAAAAAAAAATAAACGAAACTTTGCCAAAAATCGCCAAAACCGTTAAAAAAGGACGAGGTCGGGATCGGCTCAGACCTGACCCCCCCCCCCCCCCCCCCCCCCCCCCCCCCCCCCC
>JNEY01000325.1:124059-141302 GCA_020875895.1 Aphelenchus avenae
AAAAAAAGGTGAATTTTGAAAAACTAAAAAAAGTCTCATCTTCGTTATAGCAGAAAACATTCAGGTACCAAAAATCGCGAACTTACCATGCCAAGAAAGGGTCTAAACGAGCGCGGACAGACAGACAGACATACGCACTGCGCTTTAGTAAGTAAGGATGTGCTACAGGATGCGCCGCTCCTGGGTTGTGGTTTGGGGTGCATCAGTAATCAGTGCTCGCATGTTTGTTTCTTTGGATACCTGTCCGTGTGCGCCCCCAAATGTAACCTATGCTCTGTCCTAGCCATTGATGACCTTCTAGATTTTAGTTGTCTGCAGCAGGGCTGGGGACTCTCCAAAAAATAACCGGACCCGAATCCGAATCCGAAGCAACATCCAAAATCAAAACCGAATCCCAATCCGAAGCAAAACGACCGAATTTCCGAATCCGAAGCATGAAATTTTAATTACAACCAAAACACCCAACACTTCGAAGAATGGAACATAGCAGCATAGCGCTTACAGGTTGTAGCTTCTTTTAACGAAAGTTTTCAAGTTGACGCATAAATTTTCAAGTTGACGTTTTCAAGCTGACGTTTTCATATTGACGTTTTCAAGTTGACGTTTTCAAGTTGACGTTTTCAAATTGACGTTTTCAAGTTGACGTTTTCAAGTTGACGCAAAGTTTTCAAGTTGACGTTTTTTCAAGTTGACGTTTTTTCAGGTTGACGTTTTCAAGTTAACATTTTACCGTAGTCGTCATTGGCATTCACACAGAGACTAGGCAGGGCACTACACAAAGCGAGCAAATCGTCAAGAGTTTAGCGAATTATCTTCACTGTGTACGTTCGTCCCATCGACTATTCGCTGTGTACGTTCGTTTCATTCTTGGGACAGCATCGCCGGTCTTCAACAGGTTTAATGTAGGCAGCTCCAAAGCCATTGAATCCGTCCAACATCGTTTCACTCGAACTGACTACACCAGGCACAAGCCTTCCGTGACCCTGAGTTATGTAGATCATCTCACTGCCTTGGAAGCACAGAAACGCCGATGCGTTGCTGACTTACGTCTTTTCCATGCAGTTGCCAACGGCTACAGTTCTGTGCACTTTACCACCAACTTCCACGACGCCCAACCTAGAACCCGTCAAATGTTAGGCCCTAGATTAATCATCGGTAAAGGCGCCATAAGAAATTGTCGGGAAAACTTCTTCCTCTACCCTTGCGCTAAGCTTTACAATCTCCTACCTGCAAGCATACGTTATTTTGTTCAGTCTCCACAGTTTATTGCCGCCATTCATTCGTTCAATTTTGCTAGTGATGAATTCGACTTCATTGCTGTTTAACGTTTCTGTCGCGCTTTATAGCGTAAATAAATGCATACATACATCTTGCCGAAACATCGAGGGCCGCATCTTCTTTCCGGTAGACCGATGTTATCAAGCTGGTATCAAGGGGCAGTTGTTTCGCCTTCTGCGGCTTGCCTGACCGTTTGTTGCTGCTGCTCCCCGCATATCTTTTGATTTTTTCCGGCAAGTATTTAAAGAGATGTGAGAGGTTTTAAAGACGCGGACAAAAAAATTGCTTCAAATTATAAGAGCATGTGCTACATACGCTTATGTACTGGCAGTCGTGGTACACCGTTTCTGCTCGCAGAATCACAGCAACCAATATCAGTTCAAGAGCGAACGAACTTTTTTCCTGTATATAATTTTTGCCCATTCGTTTAAGTCCATGTTTGTGCATTACACGATTATATGATGAATTAGCAATGCTTCGTGAGCCGTTAAGTTTCCAGACAAGCTCGTGCGTGCTAACTGTATGGTGGCAGCGATTATAAGCCAGCAGATTGGCAGATTATATAAAAGTCCTTTGGTTCAACGCTCTTGGAAGCTAGCGTCAGGAGGCACGTTGCATCGTTGCATTACGCATCAGAAAGGGATTCTGAGGTCATCAAATGGGTGCCTGATTTTTAGTGGTTATTTTGACGAAATTCCCCCCTCCAGCAGAAATTCCCCCCCCCCCGCCAGCTAACATTACGGCCCGGTAAAACTTCCCAGGGCTGAAACCAGGGCTGTACAGAATATACTGTCCTGAAGTACAGGGCAGGACTGAGTGTTCATTGTTATCAGGACATGGGCTTTAAGTACAGTCCCAATATCCAGGACAGGGCAAAAAATTCTGTCTTCCGCGAGTCAGAACTTGAAATTTCCGTGCTCTCCATAAGGCGTGCTTAATTCCTCTCCCGCTATCCGAATAGTTTGCAGTAGTTCTGCCAGCTGATTTTGAAGAATTCTGACGTTTCACAGTACTTGCTGAGATGGCGATTCTGCTGAAGACACGTTGACAGTCCATAGATGTAATCCTGTGCTTCCTCAATCTAAGGCCACATACGCGTTTTCGTGAATAACAACCTGAGGCTTTACTTTGCAGAGAAAATCAGAATCCACCGCTTATCATCGCTTAGGTAGCATTTACTCTTTAACGATGGTTGTGCGTCCAACTTGGCTGCCAAGTTATAATGACTCCCAAACATCTTGTCCGACGTAAACATCTACTAACTACCTACGTGCACCGTCCGAACAAACTCTCTACGTGCAGCTTGCGAGTACAAGCTATAAGGCATCACGGTCATAAGCGAATCGCAATGAAACCGTCCGACAGGTTTTTCAGTTAAATTTAAAAAAACATGTTGGATGTCCACAGCTTAGCGGACGTTTCGAGCTAATATGTGCGGTTCATTTGCACGAGCTGCATTGAGCTGAACCAGACCTGCAGTTCAATTCAGTTATTTCGGATGACCTAAACTCGGCTTTTAGTTCACTAGCTCCAATCCGAAATTAACTGAGCCCATGCACATACACGTAAATCGTGGGCCAGGGAGACAACCAATTCAGGATTTTCGAAAATGCTAGGCTGATGTTTTCGAAAAGAGTATTGTTTCTACCATCCATGCTCAGAGCAACCCTTGTTTGATGAATGCACGCTCCGATCTATGCCTTGCTAATTTTATGCCTTTTCGTCGTGTTGCCATTAAAAATACTGAAAGCAGCAGCTTTCTAACAGTAAAACCGGGCTTTGTTCAATCATGGATGTAGACATCCCATTCTTGGTGCCTTTATGCGACGCTGTAAATACGTCAATGACGCATACCTAAACTAATGCACTCCGAAAGCAAAGAGAGTTTTAGATACACCAATTCGGTGAGCTACCATACAGCATTAACTTAAATCCAACCTTTTATAACCTCTCTTTTGCTTTTCTTCGTAACGACCAATGTCCATTCGTGTCGCCTTTCGTCTCGAGTTTTCTTACCTACACTGCTGTTCTTATAAGGACCGTACTTGTGCTAGATATTTACGTTAACAAACGGTACGACAACGCAAGTGATTTGATTAACACAAAAGGAACTATCAGTTTACTCTTAAAAAAACTACGCAACTAAATTGCTGCTATTTCATTTCTGATATAGGCCAATCTGCGGCGCAGTTCGGTGCTACAACTAAAAGCCGTACGGACGCAGGTTTTGAAAAAATTAGCAGTTCTGACTTGCGATGTAATTTTCATAGAATAACAGGTGCAGATAACAGACGATCTTACATTGTTGCACTTTAATGCAAAAGAGCCATGGGAAGGCCAAATATCCGAATTTGTCCCCGATCGCACTTAGCTACCTCGCTCTGCCTACGTCTGCGCCAGTTGAGCGTTCGTTCTAGACTGCACGACTAGCACCAATTGGAAATAAATGCCGCACTCAGGAACACTTGCTGAACGTAAGCTAAGGGTCCATTTGAACAAAATTATGCATTTCAGGAGAAACAGAATTAAGTTTCTCCTGAATTATTCCTTGAACAACAGCATCGATATGTGGCAAGGTATTTCGAAACGTAGTAACGGATAGAATCGAGCGAAAATGACGAAATGGATGTAACAGGTTTTCAGGCAAAACGCCGAAATGATAATCGTAATGAGCGTTCGGAAGGCCCGTGCCGTTCATCCTGCCCCTTTTCCAAGCGTCCCTCGCTTCTCTGTGACGATGCGTGACGGCCATGTTTCGTTTCATATCTTTGCTGGCAAGCCAATCTTGTGCATAAATGACGCTCAAGTATGTGTTTGATAGAGCATCCTTTAGCTAGTCCTTGCCTCGCTATTGCAGGCTCTTTGTTAAGTACCTCGTCAAGTTTTGTCTATGGCATGACATGACGACAACTTTACCCGACAGCCGTAACCGCAAATGAACCTTGCAGGCAGTGAGATCTACCTAAATATATCTTGATGGTGGGTATTATACCCAGTACAGCTGGAGATCACTAGGTTACTACCTATCGCTGGCAAATCACTCGTATAAATGGTTGTGACTGAATGATTTGTTCACGTCCTCACCTTCATTGCTTTCAACGCAGTTTAAACATGGCACATTTTTCTGTTTGAAGCGGCTTTTGTTCTGTTGCGCATAGAGAAGGGCAAGTCATTTTTTCCTTTTAATTTTCATTGTTAACTTGGGCAAGGCCCACCGGCACGCTCGGAGCGTTCTACAGCGCTCTGACATGCAATTTTCCGATGCAAGAAGCGTGTGCATTCATATGTTGCTATGGCCTCGTTTTCCATTGTCATTTCGCTAGATTTTTGGGCTAACGGGTGGTTTACTCTCCCCAATAGCTTACTGGTAATCATAGAAAATTACCGATTATCTACCTACTTATTGAATGGACAAAGCACGCCGAGTAGCTGAAGGACTGGACCGTGCAGTTCGAAATGAGTCGGCAGGCTGGCTAAGCAGGTCTTTTAGTCCATGGTTTTATCAAATTTTACGAAAAGCGACAGCGAGGCACCATATTTTCAAGAAACTGTTCTCGCAGGGCTGAGCTGCCGGTTTAATCGTGATTTTTTAAAGTTTGTGTGAACTGATACTGCTTGATCGTCGTATACTTACGTCGTACGTCAAGAGGGCCCGTACCAGCGGGCGCTACCTGACTTCCTGGGGCGGGGGTCGTCGCCGAACATCCTTAATCACTAAAGGCTGGTTCGGTGTCCGTCGCCCAAAATTTTTTTGCTAAACACACAAGTTTGGTATCATCCGATAGCCCATGAAAAGTTCAGTTAACGTGGAAAGTTCATCCGAATCGGTTGCCTAGAAAAAATATGGCCGCATAATGTGCCAGAATGTTACTCCTGCGATGGTAAGCGTATGTACGCAAGTGCATAGCGGGTAAGAAGAAAACTGCGGTCAAACCGGCCCGGGTGACATTTTGAGGGTTTGAAATGTGGAAATTTTTTATATCAAACAGCGCCGCATGGGTTTTTTTTGTGCATGTGGAAGCCGAAAACATGGCCCGTTTGGCGTCCTTGCATAGCCTGTGAAAAGTGTGGAAGACCTGGAAGTTCAGCTTTAGCAGTCCGCTTTAATCAAAGTTGCGATGCACAAATCTTGGGCTACCGTATGTATGCAGTAGCGCTAGAACTCACGATTTTACCGGACTGGTACAAGCAATCCCCCATAGCGCAGCGGCTGTCGAAGTATAGCCCGTATATGTTATTAGCCCAGGTGGCCCGGTTCTTGGTCGAGTATAATTAAGCGAAATGTTTGCCTTTAATCAACTTGCTTTGTCTCTCATGCTTACTTTTTTTCGCAGCTTACGTGATATCACACAACACGTTTTCTAATAATGTTGTTCTTCTAATAACTTTTCTCTCAGATCGGACTCTCAAAGATAATTCCAATAACCGTATTCGAACAAGAGAAAAGAAAGATGATAAATTTCAAAGGCACACCGGAAGAACGTTTTGAGCGTGTGCAACATGGCACTTATGTAGCGAGGGCATTCGACACCGTCAGAAGCCAAACACCGAGTGCGTTACAGGTTTTCTTCTGTTGCGCATGCTAACAGATGCAAAGTCTAGCATCCGCTTTGGGCACTCAAGCAAAAGGCGAAAATTTTTCTTATTTATGTAGGGATGTTTAAGAAGACGTGAGCGACGCTGTATTCCGTGAATAACATTTCATCAGTTTATCTTCACGATATTGGAAAGGCCGTGTCACTGCTAATTCCGCAGGATAATTGTGTCGAATGCTTTTTTTGAGAAACTCGTTGGCTGTATCCCAGTGTGCTCGGTCTTGGTACGGTCGTGACATAATACCGCCCAGCCCTAATGCGAAGTTCCTGCTTTCCGGTGGCCCGAGGGCTGCACATACGGCCTTGGTGTGTCGTTTGGGCGTTTGCTTGGTTTAAATCGTTTTGCTTAAATTAAAGTCTTTCACAAGCGCCAAACTTAGACAGGTTTTTGTTGCCCGGACCAGTACCCGTACCCTTCTCCGTACCGTTCGAACCGCACCGTACCGTACATCACGGGACGGTACGGCACAAGTACCGCACTAGCGCTAAATATCAAGAAAAATGGAGCCGTGCTGTTAATCGTACTGTTCTGACCCACCCATGCCGTACCGATAGTACGGCTGCACACGACGGTCGGTCCATATCACATATGCGGGCGCGGCCTTTTACCTTTTACTCGGCGACTGCGACTTGAGAACCAATTAATAAGGTTTTTTTCCTTGTCCGCTTCTTTCGTTTTTTTGGTTTGCACTGTTTTTTTCCGTCGAAGTTTCCTTGCCTCATCGGAATCTTCAGTGAAATCAGGATGCCGGGCCTGTTTGGTCATGATTTCACAAACAACCAGGGCGGTCGTTTATGCTAAGCCGTCATTGATGGCGCTGAGCACGATACGCAAACTAGCGGACCTTGCGACGAGAGAGTCGTCTGTTTATAGACGCGAAACGCCGCCTGCGCCGGAGAAACTTCCGCCTGCGTATTGGTTCCGCCGAGGCGTTGTGTATCGCCAAGCGTCCGCCGACAACGCGCGGCGAGTTGCTTCGCGGAGATAGCGCAGCCGATTAACGAAGGTCAAATGCAAGCGTGGAGAGCCGTTCAGGACTCAGATGCGTGATCGGTTTCAAGGCGAGAACGCAGCTTCCAAGTGCGTCGTTTTTTTTTTGTTCCCGTTTGGTGGTTTAAACGTCGATTGTTTGTGTTGTGTTTCCTTTCCCGTTTAACCGATACCATAGCGTCCTCGTCAGCAAGGTCGGGTATGTTTATCAACTTACCCCGAGGCGTTTATCAGTTTTTTTCGTCGAATTTCCACACCATTACCGAATATTTCCGAATGACGAGTACAGGTTTTGTTCCAAATGATAGCGAAGCCGTTTAACCGTTACATATTGCCAGCACCGAAAAGAATACACGTGTAGAGCACACAGGAAGCAAGTACCAGGGGCTGGGCACTTTTTTCGCAGACCGAGACCGAGACCCGAGACCAGACTTAGAATTTCCGAGACCCGAGAGTATTCTTCGTTCCCGAGACCGAGACCCGAGACCCGAGACTAACCACCCTGACCCGAGACTAACCACCCTGACCCGAGACTAAAACGAGACCCGAGACCTGAAAATATTTTTCGAGTTTTTCTCCCGTCGGTGCCAAGGGCGTGCCGAGCCCGACCTGGAAGGGGGAGAGGGTTGGTAAGGGGGACGCTTACCTATTTTTTCGGATCCGACCTTCCGTCGACGCCGAAAAGCATGCCTTGGTCCCCTCTTTTGTACTTTTCATGATGTCGGATTTTTGCCTGTTCATGGTTTTAAACAGTGTTTTTAGTGTATTTAAGAATATTATAGCCCGCCAGACGATTTTAAGCCGCCTATGGTGAAAAAAACAGTTAAAAAGTTGATGTTGAAAATAGTGGACATTTTTTACCTTAAATGGACCGCCGCAGGTGCCGCCAGCGCGATATTTGGCCTTATTTAGCGAAAATTAGCGAAAGTTTTAGCAAAATACGAAATATACACACGGCGCATAACCGCCAAAACGCTGCAAAATCTGCTCTTCATAAGCCGCAGTCTGCCTATTTGTGGATTCTGAATATCGCTCACCATGTTATTTCTTGTTTTGAGTAAAGACCCGTAGATGAACGATGCTTTGATGAGCCCAGAAAATAGAATAAAAAACTCAAGTGGGCCGAGACTTGGCCAGGGACCGAGACCGAGACCCGAGACCCGAGACTTACCCCCCTGACCCGAGACTAACCACCCTGACCCGAGACTAAAACGAGACCCGAGACCTGAAAATATTTTTCGAGTTTTTCTCCCGTCGGTGCCAAGGGCGTGCCGAGCCCGACCTGGAAGGGGGNCCAGATGTGTCTGAAGTTTTGTTTATGAACGCTCCGTAGGATTTGAACGTTTCGAACAGAATATAAACAGTACTAAAAGTTTCTTCAGTCTATGAATCGGGGAGCGGAAAGTCGTCGGTCCGCTGGGAAGTTAAAATCCGACGGGTGCGATTAAGCGACAAGCAAGAGGAAACATAACATTGGGTTTACTTGACCGCATAAAACGTCCAACAGGACTTTAAGCTGGGTACCAACTGGCTTTCAGTGGCTCTACGCATTCAATACAGTCATTGCCTTTAGTAGCTGTGGAAACTGGTAGCCACGGCCAACAAGCATCCTTCAGTTCCGTCGTATTTTACCAATTTACTCGATCGTCGTTTAGAGCCTCCGGCTCTTTAGTACAGCCTTGTTGCTACCGTCGCATCACTGATGAAGATCACTGCGAACTAAAGCGCTGCGGGAGAGACCCCAAAAGGTTCAAATTGACGATATGTAGCCGCTTGGGGGAGGAGGCTTGTCGGATCATTGACAGCGATAGAATAAAAATAAAATTTTCCAGGCGGTAACGAGGCGATACTTGGTAACTGATTTTTTAGGAAAATGTGGACATGCCTATCAAGCTGTATGCATGCATGCATGCACTGATGCGTGCCAATCCGTACCGCATGCTAAGATAGTGTGTGTGCGAATTGATGAGTACTAAGCGGTACGGCATGCAGAAGCACCCAGTCTGCAGAGGTTGAAAGTGAATTTTTTATGCTGCTCTGAGTAAATTAAACCTTCTGTGAGTGTGCATGCATGAAGCCATGGTTATCCTTTGGACCAAGGGCGTGCCTAGGGCATAACACATTTCGTTCAAATTTTCGATCAATTTTGTGATAAAAGAGTAAAAATCGCTCTGGCGGCGCCTGCGGCGGGCTATTTTAGGTAAAATACGCTCTCAATTGCGGCCATTGATCAAATTTTCAATGAACTTTTGCCTAAGAATCACAAAAATCTTTTTGTCGGAGCCTGCGGCGGGCTATTTTAGTTCTAAAAACACCAAAATCGCCGGTCTAAACCACTAAGGGGGTCAAAATTGGACACTTCGGAAAACTACCAAAGGGGGGACCAAGGCATTTTTTTGGCGCCGGCCCAAGGCCGGCGCCGAAAAAAAAGGTAAGGATCCCCCCTTACCATGCGCGCCCCCCTTGGCTGAACCCAAATTACGCCACTGGGGGGGGGGCTTACACGGGCGTTATAGGGGGACAGCGTTTCCGGATCGCGCGAAAACTTCACCCTCGACCCGTCCCTCACCCTTCAAGACTTTCCACTTTCGCCCTCAACTTCTCCCTCGCCCTTCAAGTTTTTTCAACTTCACCTTCAACCTCTCTCTCACCCTTTGGTTTTTGAAAACGTCACCCTCGACCTCTCCCTCAACCTCACCCCTAAGTAAACCGTTGCATTCACGCTCATATTTTAATACACGGCATCGAACATTCAAGCTATGCTTCGCGCTGCAATGACAATAACATCACACCCAACATGTCCCTCATCCTTCCAAATTTTCCCACTTCAACCTCAACCTCGCCGTCACCCTTTGGCTTTTGAGACCTTCACCCTCGACAACCAGTGAGGGTGAGAGTGAGGTTGAACCTAGGGTGAAGGGTGAGGGTGAAGTCAAAATTCTGGTCCCGGAGAGGCGCTAAGCACTAGATACAATGGCCTGCCGCTAGGCGCAGACCGACAATTTCAGACTAAAAGTTTCGTTGGTTTCGCTTTTTTACCTCCTTAATTTATGTGGAGCTACAGGCGTGAAAAGGCCGATAGCACGAGACGTTAGGTGAAATCGTGAATTTTAAGCGTAACGTGAACTCGGGCACGTTGTGTGTGTGTGTGTGTGTGTGTGGGGGGGGGGTTTAGGTGGGCGTTAGACGACTTTTTTCCTGGACGCTCCCAAGCTGTGCCGGTCCTTGCGCCGTGTTTGCACCACATTCGCTTCAGTATATACCGTACTTTCTCTAACCCCCACCTAATAGACCCCCCCCCAAAAAAAAAATTCACAGCTGGGCTGGGGCAACGGTTAATTCCAAACTAAGGCCATATTTGAATAGATAACGTCGAACCAAGCATTTTAAGACGAAGAGAGAGTCCTGCGGACGCAAAAGAAAAAAGTTACGAGCATTTTAAAATTTCCCGAAATTCATCGATCGCGAATTAGATCCCCCGGGGGGGGGGTTTATTAGAGAAAATACGGTAGTCACGGTTGACACCGCCGGGAAAATATAGTAAACATAAAATGAGAAGCTCAGTTTTTCACAAACCTTTTCTGAACGTCATCTCTTTTCTTTTTTTCTGGTGGAGATTCATGACGATGAAGACTATCCAAAGCCACTGCTTCAAGTCAACAACGAGCGCGACAGAGGCCTCTGATGAAGATCCACTACGCGAAGATTGCGCATTAGTAATGGAGGTCAGTTGCGTACGCTCCTCACTAGCGGCGAATGCGCGTTTACTTGCACACTAAGTTAAATCTGCGATTGCGGCTTCGCTGTCAATCGTTAATCAGTTTTATTGCTTATCTTTTCCTTTTGTGTGGTTCTACGTAGGCAGCAGCGAACTAGCTCCGATGTGTTACTTCGCAAAAAGAATTAAACTTGGTTTAGATACGTTGTTTTCTTTTGCTGTCCACTCAAAAAGACGCTATCCGGGCGAACATATTTTTTCTAATTGTCCTGCCAGTTTTTTTTCCACCTGCTTTGTGCTGAGGTGCCGCAGGATGCTTGGTCTTTGTTGCTGTTTTTTTTCCTGCTGCCGCTGGTCAGTAGCAATCTTTTCTGTATTGTTGGTAGCAAATTTTGCCTAATCTCACCGACAATTCCACGCATGTCAATGCGCTAGCTCTCGTACCCGACGAAAAATTTGTATTTTCTCTTTGGTGCAGACGCCACCGTGCGTGCAGTTGCCACGGCCCCAGATAAATGTATTGGCTGAGCCGGTGGGACATGTTAAGACCGATGTAAGTCCATGCATTATTTTCGCGCCTCGCCCTAAGGAGCCGTAATTCTTTCAGCAGGATACCACATATACACAGGTTTTTGAATGTCGTAGCAGTGTGACCAATTAAAACCAGCGTCCTTTATTATACGTTATTTATTATACGTTTTCTGACAAGTCCAAATTAGCCTTGTAAGTTTTTACCTGGATCTGCAGGTTGCGTTTTTCCGGTAGCCTCGACTGAGAGTTGAATAAGGACTTTATGTGCTATATTGGGCGCTGTTAGTTGTTAGAGCGAACCCTAACAAGTTTATCAAGTCTTACGTCGCTTCAGTTTTTACTTCAGCTGACTTCGCGATCTTTTTTCCGCTTACCCCCCCCCCCTTAAATAGAGCACCCCCTTGAATATCCGAAAATATAGCCCCACCCTTAAATAGAGCCCCCCTCGAATATAGCCCCTCGGAGAGGCCTTACGAAAAATATAGCCCCACGGGCTATATTCAAAGAAATACGGTACCTATGCCCTGCTTTTAGGCTACAGAAATTTTTGTGGCACATGGCGGGCGGCATGCATCCAAAGACCTTGCACCCATACTGACGTTTCGACGTGCGAAAATAAAACGGCAGTTCTCGTTTTTTTGGGGGGAAGCATTGTTCTGCAGCTTCGCGAAATTATTTGTAGAGAGCATGAAACATGGCTTCAGTAGGCAGGAGAGGGGTACCGGGCGAATCTCGGTTTTAACTTTATATATTGCAGACCCGTAAACTGTAATACGAATGCTAGTAATGAACTTCTGGTCCTTTATAAACATGTGCAGTTTACGTACCGGGAGTGTCGAAAATGAAACAACAGGTTTTTAAACAAAAGCTGCGCTTATACGACTACGACGATTTTATGCCAGCGGTATGACGAGCCGATCTAGCGGGACCTTTCTGTGGAGCTCTACTTACCGGCTATAATTTTGCGCCTCGAAAGAAGTGTTGGTAGGCCTTCACGCGCACAACCATTTACTATTGTGAAGGTCAGGTCTCAGAAAGCTTTCATACTACATATTTCATTCTTTTGATAATCTTCCGTTATTGGTTTCAATAACCGTTTTAGCCAAACACAGGACCCACGTCATGTCGGTCCTATTTGTAAACCGCTTTCATCATTTCCAACAAGTTTCTCAAGCGGGAGCGTTAAATTCGACTGGCCTTTGGTTGAAATATTAGTGTTATTTTATCGAATCGTTGAACATATCCAGCTCGATGGCGCGTTATCATGCAGTGCTACCTTTTACCTGTTTTCGCCTTTAGGACTAGCACTAGAATTTCAATTCGATTTTACCTGAATTTTCCGGTCACTGAACTAAACGAAGAAAAAAACGCCAAACGCGAGTTTTGCTGTCGGAACGACCATAGCAATGCTCACTGATGAGCTTCAGCCAAAACCATACTCATCGTTGTTAACTTAACTATTAGCTCATGGGCATATCGCGGCAGTACGGTTGTTCAACGTTATTTTTTTGAACCGCAGCGTCTTTCATGCCTGAAATCGTACGTGAGTAACAAAAAAAGAATGCTGATTAAGTGAGGTTGTTCCTGGCTACTATCTACACGACCAGTTGCACATGGAATTCAGGTTTTATTCGCAAAAAGTATACCAGTTGCACCTATATTTTAAGATGTTACGAGAATGCTGCCGCTGTGAGTCTGATACGCCTCTGGCGACTCATGAAAGAATTTCTGCAAGTTTTAGCAGGCTTTGCGCGCCGAAACTGGGATTAGACGCTGATCCAACCTTCAGTATTCTACCACGCAAGCTTTGACGTCGCATTCGCACCCTGTTTGTCGTTTATCGTACCGGGCCGGTTGCCACATACAGCTCGTCGACTCGGTTTCGAACTCCAGCTTAGGGAGCGGGCATTCCAGGAAATTCTATTATACCAGCGGGCGAGCGCACAAACAGCAAAATCAAACCGTTAAGTGGGATCAAGCCTTCATTGCGATGTTGATATTATATTAGTTCGAAGAGAAAATGCGCGAGCAGGTTAAGTGTTGCTTGCTGCAAATGTAGTGACCGCTCAACAGCAATGATCGTTTAGCCTGGCGAAGCGTGCGATGAACGCGTTAGAAAGAAAGAAGTTTGGATTTTGGTTGTCCATGTCCGAAGGCATACTCAGGTTTTTCTCATATAATGCGCATAAGAAACAATTGCTCGAACAAATATTGTATCTAACAATTGCCGAATCATTTCCATTCGCATGCATCATTTTTTTATCGGCGCAAATAAATAGTCGCTTTGGCAGAGCCCTCAGTACAGATGCAAGGCTTCCGGATTTAGAAAAACCTCGCCCTCGCCCTCCCTGTTTGCCTCGCCCCATATCCCAAAAATCCTCTCCCTCGCCCTCGCCCCTCGCCCGTTGTCCTAGGAATCTCGCCATCGCACTCGCCGCTTCCTTTTCAAACATTTTAGCCATCGCCCCCTATCCAGCCCGGGCGAGATGCGAGGTTAGTGTAATTTCGCCGTTTTCATAACGCAAATTCGTGGAACTGAGCCATAAACTGCTCGATTACAATCGTCGCCCTCGTCGCTCTCCCGCTTTCTCCGAAAACCTCGCGCTCGCCCGCGCCCTCGCCGCTTTATTCACTCTTAGAAAACCTCTCCCTCGCCCTTCATCCAGTACCCCAAAAAACTTCGCCCTCGCCCTCACCCGGGCGAGGCGAGGGCGAGGTTTGGGAGAGGGGCGAGGTGAAAACCCTGTACAGATGCGAATTCACTTCTTGCTAAATCGATTAAATTGGTCTGCTTCCCTTCTTGCCTGCTACGGGTAGTAGGGAGCCAGGGGCGCTCCTTACACGTCAAATACTAACAGGCTAGAACGCGCAAAACAACGCTGAAGCATCCCGGCATTTGTATACCTAACAACCAACGACCATATTTTTGGATTCCCCATGCACGAAAACCCCTGAGGGCCCAAGTCTGATGAACTTTTGCCTTCCAGCTCACCATGGGAAGCACGCTAATGCATGCTAGTAGAGGCCTCCTAAATATTCACCTTTGGGAATACTAACGCTACTTTCGGATTCTACCTGCAAGAAAACGCTTGGGGCCTCAAGCCTGCCGGGATTTCGCTCCTTTCCCGCCATGGGAAGGTGTAAGACGGTTTGTCATCTGCTTTAATATAATGTCTGTTATTTTGAACTCGCGCGGCTGAATGAACCAACCAACTGCAAAGGTACCATGATGCACACAAGGTTTTGGGCCAGGTTTTTATACGGTATCGACTCTATTGGAGATATGATGGTTGCATGTCGCTTAGAGCCAAAACGTTTGTCCGCTGTTTGGAACAGGTCAACCGGTTTATTAACATCGAATATCCGCCATTTTCAATCTGCCGGCGACTCCTGAACGATAAAGCTTTCGCGTAAACCGATCGAGCGGTATAGCGGGACTTTAGCTATGTCGCTAGGCTTGCCATAGCAGCGTATACATAACGTAACTGGTTAGCACGCCCTGCCTGCGAGGTTAAAAGAAATGATTGGGCGTCACACGAGGCGTCCCATGACGGATTCCCTGCTGCGACTAGGGCTGGAGCCCTCTCGAATCGCGGACCGATCCCGGACCGATTCCGAAATTTTAAAAACGATCCCAGTTCCGATACCGCTTCCTCCGAAAAAAAATCCTTAAATGATACCAATTCTTCCTCATTCGTAGTTTTTACAGATCCAACCAGCTGGATCATGTAAGACGCTCGTTAAGGAGCGTACAGAAAATACGGATGTCGACGAAAGTATGAAGAGCCCACCGTTTTCGCCGGCACGATTTTTTTACTATATCTCTTCTCAAATTTCCGCCTAAGATTCTTTAGTTTAGCAAGTTTTAATCAAGTCTTGGCACAAACGCAAAAAAAGGTAATAGGTTTGCAAGAAAATCTAATTTTTTGCGGAAGTACTACGCGGCTTGCGGTAAACATAACTCAGGGCCTCTACGTAAACTGTTTTCCAACGCACAGTTGGTTCCTGACACTTGTACGGCTATGCATATGGTTTCGGTACGCGGTGTGCTGCCGAGGCGACGCAGCTGACATCAGCAGAAAACAGAGTTACACTGGAATGCCTAAGTTGCGCAAGGTAACAGCCTCTTCGATGGAACGGGTTAGTAAAATAGACATTGACGCCGGTCCTCGGACTTCGACGAATACCAGTATCTGAAAAACCCAGTTCCCGTCGGTTCCATAGGTTCTCTCAGGAGTTGTAATCGCAGACGGTTGGAGAAGGACCGGAATTGGAATTGACATCGGACATCTGCGTTTTTGAGGAATTGGTATCGAAATCGGAACCAGGGCTGGGGGGCAAAATTCTGAACACCGAGACCGAGACCTGACCCCCCGAGAGTCTCGGTCTCGGTCGAGACCGAGACCGAGACCGAGACGTGGGATTTATTACACATTTGGGACCGTGTTTAAGCTGTCTCAAATAGGTTTAAACAAACTGAAGTTTCTTGCCAATACACTGGAAGTGGTTCTGTAGTGAGTTCAAAACAGCCCGCCGCAGGCGAAACCGACGAAATTGTAGACGAAAATTAGAGAAATAAAGTCAAAATTTGCTCTGGCGTCGCCTAGCGGCGGCCAAAGTCAGACCGGAAAAAGCGATGCGCCGTCTTCGCGCGCTATCCCGATGATGTTAAGTTTAGCTCGCACTGGGAAGGCGTCCGATAAGGCAAAGCTGGTTGGTTATTCTTGACGCTGCGCAACCGAGCCTTTGTAAACGTCGAAGGGCGCGATAACGAAACGAAGGCTTGAACGTTCTGTCAGTTGTGAAATTACGGACCCTGACCCTCGTGGAAGTACTTTTCTTACTGTGTTCTGTTCTGTTACCTCAAATCAGTTTTCTTACTGCCCGTTTTCGGCAGCACCATGATTAAGGCTCATATTCGCGGAATGACCTATCACAAAATATTTTTTTGCTAAGTATCAAATGAGAAATTTTCTAACGACATTTTGTTGGGAGAAAAGTGCTATCATGGAAATAAACCTTTGCTGTATTTGGGACTCTGCTACTTCCAAGAGGGTTAGGGTCCGTAATTCACAACTGCCAGAACGTTCAAGCCTTCGTTCGTTATTGCGCGGTCGACGTTTACAAAGGCTCGGTTGCGCAGCGTCAAGAATAACCAACCAGCTTTGCCTTCGCATCGGACGCCTTCTTAGTGCGAGCTAAACTTAACACCATCGGGATAGCGCGCGAAGATGGCGCATGCGATTACCGGCGTCAGTTGCGAACGCTCCTCACAAGCGGCGGCGAATGTTTACTTGCGGATTCGTTGTAATAGTATCCCCGCTTTCGTGTAAGCGACTATCTACAGCGGTTGGTTTTCATTTTTCGCTTAGCTCTTATCGCTCTATGCGGTAATGCAAAAAACTGCTTCAGAAGCAACTAGGTCAAGCATAATACTGCGGCTGAATTCAGGTTTTGAGACAAATTTATGCTGTATTTTTTCGAAAATGTGTGCTTCAAACTAGCACTCGAGAAGAACAAATGAAGTCAGCGCTTCATTTCATTCCATCGGTAATTATATGGCTTTCCATTGAAGCATTTTTTTTTTGTTTGAACCCATCTTTGGCATGCGACCAACTTTTCGAAAACATAAACCGCTCGTTGGTTGCGCATCCGACAACGGACGTCATTTCCGATCCAATCCCACCTCCAACGGCCAAGTGTTCTCTTGCACATTTCTTGCACAACTGGGAAGTTTTTTTTCTTAAATAAGCGACAGTTACATGCTATGGAAATTTTGGCCCTGTTGCTATCAAGCTTCGAGCGCTTAGCTGCACTAGACCATGGATGTAAGCTTCGCGGGTTTTAGAAAAATTTTCCGATTCTAAGGGGTGTACAGGGGTCCCAGATGGAATTTGCGAAAGCGGGTGGCGGACCCCTTCTAGGGGGAGGTAGGGGGGATCGTTTATTCCGCTCAATTTTGTGTCCCAATAAAATGTCTGAAAATGCGCTTTTTGAATAATAACCCTAAATCAGCCCGCCGCAGGCGACAGCAATACGATTTTTTGGGATTATTTGGCAAAAATTCGTTGAAAGTTTCGCTCCCACCCTGTGAAATTCGGAATTTTATACTTTCCCCTCCCCCCCCCCC
>JNEY01000326.1:17805-36098 GCA_020875895.1 Aphelenchus avenae
TGGAACCGGTCCGGTTCCGCCGAAGGCGGAACCGGACCGGTTCGGTTCCATCCAGACAAGGAACCGGCGGTCCGGTCCGGTTCTACCATTTTGCGGAACCGTTAACAACCCTGGTCAGGCTACCCGCGCTCCTTTTACTGGTTCTAATGTTCAACGATCGTCTTTGTTCAAATACTATAACAGGCCCCTAGCAAGGGGATCATAGCGACGACCGTCAAGTGTCCAATAGAAGGTCCCATAATGAGCAGGTTTTGTGCCGTACCATCGGACGGAATATTTAGCACGGACGAATATCCTTCTTAAGACGATTTTGCGTGTTAGTTCGGTGCACTTAGGCGTGCTTATGGCATTCGTTACATCGGTTATACGCTTCTATGTTTTCGCGTCTGTAACGGCAGACGCACGGCTTTACACACCGTACGAGAGCAACCGCTCGATGTGTACGGTGACCGGAACGTAAGGCCGACCGTTTTGACAAACAGTTTCCTTACGCATCGCGAAGATTTTGTGAGGAAGGCGGAAAGTGGGTCGTTTCTTGCTGTTTGAGTTCCTTATGATGGTTCTATGCTGTTCAAGAAGAGAATACGATGATTCCAGGTTTTTAATGAACACAACGAAACATTGTAACGCGCAATCAGTTCTCTGTTTACACAACATGCGGGATTTAGGTGCGCTTCGAATGACGGACAAGACTGTGCACGCCAAAGTTTTTTTCGCCAACCGTATACCGTTTCTTAGTAACGTTTCCGACATGAAGTAGCGATCTGTTCCTGTGAAGCACTTTATTTTTTTGGTTATGCTATTCGGAGCCGCTCAACTGGTGGCCCACAAACTACTTGTCGCTTAATGTCATAGCTCGACAAGCACCTTAATTCGGCGTCCGGGCTGTGTGTCACGTTCATATGACCTATTCACATTTTATACGTTTCACATGCTCACGGTTATCTTCGCAGAACCTTGCCAAAAATGGCTAGGGTACGCTGCTGAGGCAGTGGCGTAATTTGGGGGCGCGCAGGATGCGCCGCCCCCCCCTTGCCGGGCCTTCGGCCCGGCGAGGGTTAGGCGGGACCAAGGCTAATTTTTCTATTTCAGGAAATTGACGTAATTTGACACAATTTGTTCAAATTTTCGATTAATTTTGCGCTATTAGAGCAAAAATCGCTCTGGCGGCGCCTGCGGCGGCCTATATTGGTTAAAAAAGCTCTCAAGTTCGACCAGCCGATCAATTTTTCGACTAGTTTTTGCCCAAGGAGGCCAAAATTTTCTTTGTCGGCGCCTTCGGCGAGCCGTTTTAGGTTTAAATATGCTAAAAAAGACTGTTTAAAACCATTAATGAGGTCAAAATCGGACACTCCAGAAAACAACCAAAGAAGGGACCAAAGCATTTTTTCGGCCGGCGCCGAAAAAAGGGTAAACGTTAGGGGTCGGCTGGACCTATGCAAAACCAAACACAAAACAAAACTGAAGCAAAACAAAAGTAAACAAAACAAAAGTCGAAGCAAAACAAAACTAAAAATAGCAAAACAAAAGTGTACTTTTGTTTGCTCCTGCTAGCGGCCTTTTGCTCCAAGAGACGTCTGGTCATCAGATAGGCACTGTTCCAACGGGTGCGCATGTCCTAAACTAGCATATTATGCAGCTATTATGGTAATGCGGCTACATAGTACAACTGGTAGTTTTGTTTTGCAAAATTTACTTTTGTTTTGCCCTGTAAATCCCTATACAAAACAAAAGCAAAACAAAAGTGAAGCAAAACAAAACCATACAAAAGTTTGCTTGGTTTGGTTTTGTAGCCGATCCCTAGTAAACGTCCCCCCCTACCATGCGCGCCCCCCTTGGCTGAGCCCAAATTACGCCACTGTGCTGAGGGAATTCTGAAAAAGACTCTACCTCAGAAATAATGACATCGTTTATTTTATAGGGGTCTTAATAAGTACAAGCAAGTTGACGTTTTCAAGTTGTTGCACGTTGCTGCTGCTACGATAGCACGGTCCGTTCCAGCCGGCACCCGCAATTCAGGAAGGGCAATTGAGCATCGCACCAATGTCGTCTTCTCAGCTTCTTTTTTGTTGTAAATGTTCTTTCTATTTTAAACTATCATGTTTTCGAAGCGTGCCACATTGCTGTGGCAGAGTTGAAGGTCCATCGAGTCTTTAAAGGACATCTCTGGCGCACTATGCGGCAGGGATCGCGTACAAATTCATACGAGTACAAAGCCTGCGTAAGTTCAGGCAGGCTTTCAAAGGGGGGAGGGGGGACATGTCTAGGAATTCGAGCATTAATTTTGCTAGCCCATGCGTTTATCGTTTGCATTTTTGCTAAATCGACTACATTTTATTCGGTCGATTATCATTGGGCGTATAAGGGTGGTGGCATCGCAGCCACATTGGATCATCTCGTCTGTTTCGTTCATTTACGAGAACATATTCGGGCACAGAAAAATGTTTGTCCTGAGGCAGCTAACTTGTGCCCGACAACGGAAATCAGGTTTTTTACGACGTTATTGACGTGTTATTTGTGAACGTTAGCACAAAACTGTGCTTTTCAAGCAAATATCTATGCAATTTAAGCTCGTCGGCGTCCATTTTATTCTTTCACAGTTCGTTGGGACGCCTATGCCGTTTGGGTATTCGAGAAATTAGAATCTCCGAGAGAGCCGAGATTCCATAGCTAAAATCGGCTTGTATTATTTCCTCCTTGCAAACCATTTCGTTAGTTATGACTCGATGATATGACCTTTCGCTTGCTTGTTTAACCAAAGCCGATGTGAGCGGACGAACATTTTCCAGGCGGCAAAGGCGTTTGCACATGCGTCCCGGTTCCGACTCCTGCCCTATGTTTGCAAACACATTGGGAAGAAAGCAGGTAGAAATGAATCGGCCATAGGGCCGTTGGACACTGAGAAATAAGGTCAACCGAAATCGGACTTTTTGGGTATTTCTGACTCTCTGCTACTTGTACTCCCTCCTGTAGACTGTAGGCATCCTTCTAAATGCTGGTGCCTACTTGTAAAAATCGTTGCTTAGCCTTTGTGGCCAAAGAGGACGTGACGTATTATCACCAGGTTTTTCTTTAAAATTGCCAGTTTCCTGCAGGCAAAATGGCGCAAATGGAAGAGAGCCGCATGCAAGTAGGTCGTAGGAATAGATTGCAAGGAATGATCCATACGAACATGGTGCACATGGGAATAATTCAGATGCTGTGTGACTAGCAACAGCAGGATGGCACATGTGCAAGTGGACCACGTGAGGACTGACCGTTTCATCGCACTGTGGTCAACGCACTTCAAGGGGTTGCCCGAATTTTTTCCAAGTTTGCAACAATCTTTATATTCTAATTACTGCACCCGGAACTGTACTGAGTATGTACTACGCAAAGGAACAGTTGTTCAAAGAAAAATGTGACAATTAGTTTCCTGCTACAGGTTTTGGTAACTTTTAAACGCTTGAACTTTTTTGATCAGATATTATTATGTACAATTTGGTACCAAAACTAAAATGATCTGGCGCTTAACGATTTACCGCTTGTGGTTTTGAAGAGTCCCATGCGTGAACACCGGGTTTCGTAAGTAGACGCCTACTTTGCCAAACGTCTGACCCTGAAATAAAATGAGTTAGTATACATTGTTAGGAGTTAGGAGGCACATAAAAAGACCACAGATATGACCACAGCATACCTGGGACTTATTAATGCTCATCGCGAAAGCAGGTCTGATAGGGAACTGTGTCCTAGCGAAAACGAAGGGCAGCTCGGTTGCGTCGGAGAATAACTTGATTCTCGGTATCAGCTCATGCCCTCCGCTGCGAGGTCCATTGAGGTGTTCACACTCAATGACGCGTTTTCCGAGTTTTGTTACCATGAGACGGGTACCTAAAATTAAATTCTGAACAATGCAGGAAAAAATTTCGTCACTGCTACTCGCAAGCCCAGTGAAATCGAACTAACCGTTCACTAATCCACCGGCAACGTTAAGATTGCGTAGAAGAAGTACAACGGCTCCTTTCTTCAGCTTGAGCTCATGGTGCGGCAAGGATGCTGGGTTGATCGAGTTTAGCAGCTCAACGGGATACTGGATCGCGTCGGAGCTGGACTCTTTCTCGAGGCAGTCTACGCTGCGAAAGACGGCTGTTTCACCCGGTAGAGCGTCGATGACTGCGGCGTTGTAGCGGTTCACGTCCGAGTTCAGCGGCGCCAGGATGCACCTCTCAGAGAGGACTTTTCTCCACTGACTGCTGTTAACGTCACATGTAGAGAGAGCGTCCGCGAATACCTCGTGAGGCAAGTCTCCTGAGGAAGCACATTCCGACCAAAACTATACGTCGCCTTCATTGCCCGAGATCGTGTCGCCTAAATCATTTAACTCAAAATCATAAGTTAGGGAATGAACATGCCATTTCCAATCGCAAGTTGCTCGTCGTGGAATCCTGGATCGTTCACTGTTCGCATATTTTCCGTAAGAGTGAACACTTTGAAGAGCGGCCACAAAGAGCTTCGTGTGATGGAAAGATCGACCTGTTCCGAAGGCAGAGCCCTTTTCTGTATCGGCAGGCATTGCTAAAATAGTCAGGGGGTCACACATGTATACTGCTACTATAATTGTTTATTTTCGAAGACGGACCAGATATTTTACTTGGCGTTTTTTTATTTTATTTACTGGTGCATCGATACGATGCGCATACTTACCCTGAACTCACCTCCGAGGATCATTAGAACTCCACCGAATGGTTCGTCTCGACCGTGCACTTCTCGTAGCACTCGGTCGACAATCTCCAGGGCATATCGCGCACTCATCGGCGATTCGTCCCACAAGAAGGCTTTGGCTTCCTCGATCCAGCGCGGACAGGCACGTGAAGTGATCTTGGATTTGGAGTGGCTGTAGAGAGGCACGGGAAGTTGGAAGGCATTATGCACTGTGCGCCCTTGAGGCAGCAACGTAGCCGCTATACCCGTCGAAGCCATGTTGATAACGGAACCGCCATTCTTGTGCGACCGCACTAAGTGGTATATGGCCTTGTAGAGGTACGTCTTTCCACGTCCGCCGCTTCCTCCAATGAAGATACAGTTACGCCGTAGTCTCGACGGGTTGTTGAGATGACTCCGCACCGCATCGATGACACGTTGTTGCGCGCTGTTGAGAGTCGGTGCAATTCCTTGAAACAACCAAAGCTCGGCTTCCGGATCGAAGTCTTCTTCACGTTGCCACTGCACAACGTCGGGTAAGCCGCTGTTAGGGAAGTCCCGCTTGATCGATTTGCCTTGCTGTTGTAGTAACTCCACGATGTCACACCATGCTCGTTCTATGGCTCGCACCCGGTTTTGCATCGAATAGGTATAGTCCTGAGCGAGTTGTTCCTAAATGCAAACGTTTATTTTCTCTCAAAGAAATACATCGTTTAAATTAGCTCAGTGGTAAGGATGGTTCAGTAGCCAAAACAATACAATTCCTATGAATTGTAGCTTCCATGCTAAATGCACGCACCGTGAGTTTCTGGCTTACCTTAAACGTGGTCCATAGCTTGAGAGGCTCCTTGGGTTCGCAGTGAGCGAGAATCATGGCGAAGAACATCCGCAAACGTCTCGGAACTACCCAATTAGCCGCCTCTTCCATCGCCTTATGATGCTCCTGGTCGTCGAACGCGAGGCCTCGAGCAACACAAGCTTCGGCGAAGGTGCGGTATTCCGTTCCCTCGTAGCGTTTGAGGTCTTCGAACGAGGTGGCGCCTTTTACGTAAAGAAGGAGAACTCGCAAATGGTAGAGTTCGACGTCCCGAGGGCTGACATGATACATGCGGCCGACGATCTTCCGAGCCCGCTTACGTGGTACCCACTCCCCGGTCTTCTTGATGTACCGGAAATTTTCAGGAATCTCGGTGTAGGTGTACTGACGGGCGTTATTGCAATCTTCGTTAAGCTTGAACCACGCGGCCAGAGTGCTCTTCATCGGTGCAGTGGGCTTCTTCGTAGGACGGTGCGTAAGAGCCTGTGTGTCGGCAGGATCATCGTTTCCTTGGAAGGTTCCATCGACTTCACCGTAGTCGATAATGTTGTCGTATACGTCCATTTCAGCCTGCTCTGCACGGTCATCGCCCTCCTGGTTGACGTTGTCATCTGGCACTTCACCGACAGGCTGTTTCCCTGGTTCGTGGACGTGCAAGGAGACAATAGCGTGGCTTTTGGCCTGAAGGGGCTTCGCGAGTATACGCCAGCACGCCTCAGCGGAACTGATATATCTCGCGTCCAAATGGCTATCACATTCGTCCCATACGAGATTCGTGTCGCACGGCTTGAGCTCCAGATATGCGCGGTCATAGCCCTAAAAGTCCAGGGCCTCATAAGAACTTGTCCTAATCCGGCTAAAAAATTTAAAAGCGGCACCTGTAGTGCCTTACTTCGTAACTGTACGCACAATGCGGAATTCAGTACGGCCTTATAGTTGCGGCGTTATGGTATTTTTTTATCACGTGCTGAACAACCGGCCAGAATTACGGTTCCTACCATACCAAACGCGAAAGGTACGTACAGAGTAAAGTACCGACGAGTCAGTACGGTATACCAGTTCGGTACGGCTGATTCATGGACACCTTTTTAAGCAATTTATGGAAATCCATGTAGGCCGCTTACCTTGTAGACGTATTGTAGAGGTACTTCACTGCTTTAATGCCACCAACAACCTACAAAAACGAGGTAAAGACATGCGATACATACTATGACATGCCTCCACGTTCAGATGACAACGAAAGCGCTTGAGCAATGCGGGATTATGAGGCACCTAAAGCCAAAATGAAACGCTTAAGGTCCACGTTTAGAACTAACCACCCATCCGTTGTGTGCAGTACGGAGGACACGACCGTCAGCGGCGCAAAACTCAATCCGTCGACCGTCGTCCGGCCTACGATACAACGGGTAGCCCTGCAAACGTTACTTGCCCGAATCGACTGACTTCGTACTTACATCACTTTCTTGTGCAGTCGTTTCGCGAAAGCTCCGAGGATACCTCTTCGAACACGTTCCGCCCGGGCCCAAGCATGGGAATGACTCTTGGTCGCAAGGCCCGTGTACCATCTGGCCTTTGACGAGATCGTACAAAGTGGGATCTTTCGTTTGATCGGGAATACGCGCGCAAACGAATTTGTCAACGTCAGCCACGGTGCGCAGTTTGTCCTGCTTCTTGACGGTGACGAGGAAGTGGGCATGAGGTAAGCCTAAATGCACAAAAGAGCGCTTTACGAAGTGGGCTCAAAAAGAGGACAAGGCCGAAGCTGTACCTCGCTTTTGGTATTCCACGACGTAGATAAAGTTCTCCATTTCGCCGAATGCACCGGTTCGGATGTCCTTGATTAAAGCTTTCAGCTTTAAGTAGAAAACGCGCGCGATGATGTCGGGTCGTTCAGCGGGATCCACTTGCCTGCCGTTCGCTCGCGTACCACAGGCATGAACCACTTCGTCCCATTTAGGGTTTGCGGTCATAGTCTACAATTCCATGGGCCGTTACCCAGTCAAATTAGAACGGACCGTACCACGAAAAAATCCGGCTTGCCATACTTTTGGACAAGGGCCATTGATTCTTCGTAGTTGCGTTGCATGTAGCGTGGGCTGCCCGGATGGTTGGACGGAAGCACCACTACTTTCTTTTTCGTTAGGTTGTGCGTCTTGCATATAGCGTCTAATGCCTTCTAAAAGACAAGTATATGCGATAAAACGACCTGCTTTCGACTTACATGAAGTCCACTGTACTCGTTGGCCCTGATCTCTCTTGGTTAGCTCTGAACCATGCCATTCGGTCAGACTCGACATGCGCGTAGTTTATCACGCAGAACTCCTGGAAGAGCTTTCCGCCACAGTGAAGTGGATTGAAGATTCTCGTTCCGTCAGGACCGGCACGGACTTGCAGACGGTGACTGAGGTATTCGCGACGTGAGACGTACGTCCGAGTGCCGATCGCTTTTAGAAGAGGTATGAACGGAGTCCACCCGCGGGACCCAGTTGGGAAGAACAGCGGGTATGTCATCGGATCCAAATGCGGACCGAGTGTCGAGAGTCGCAGGAAGCCACCGTCTTTCGCGAGAACTACAAGATCTGCAGGTGGGATCTCGCCGTCGGCGGTAGTTCGGAAAACTGCGCCACTTCGTTAGAGACAGGTGCGTTGTAGGTCCTGCGATCCAATGAGGTATTAAGGCGAAAAAGCAGCTTCAACTCTGGAACGGTTTCAGCAGTGCGTCCTGAGGCATCGCGGATTCGAAGCGCGTCTTCTGCCTCAACTTCACGGAGCATCCGATAAGCGTCTGCATACGGGTTGCATCCGCGAATGATCTGATCAAGAAGCGTCATCAATTCTCGCGAAGTACCGGCATTAGATGCCTCTTGCATGCGGGATTCGGTAGCTTCCGAAGAGTCGAGGACGTAGAGCTGGGCGTATCGTGGTTTCGCTTGGCCAACATCGTCGCTTGGGTGTGCACTGGCGTTGAAGAGGGAATAAACCTTGCCGTGGACACGGAACGTGTACGGACCGCCGCCATTACGCATCGACCGATCTTTTGACAGTTGATAGAAGGGAACGACATCGCGCTGTTATAGTTGCGGATCTTCGAATGGAAGTCGGCCGAGTGCTGGTGCAAATGAGTCATGAGATCCTTCAGCTCGACTGGATAGCCTTCGTCGATAGGATCAAGGGCCACCGCACCCTTTCGGCAACAATCGTTGAAGCTATCCAATTCCTTGGAGCTCGCACTGCGTTCTTCCTCGAAATGCAACGCACCACAGTGTCGGCATGCCGCATTCATAGAGGAGAGGCGATGCTCTTGGATCTTGGAAGCGTCCCGCGCAGCTAAGGGCTTTCTCGTCCTCTTACGCTAAAACGGTAGTTGACAGAGAGAGCATTGCAAGGCCAGCGCACCAAGTATCAAAAGCAAGGAGACTGACTCAAAAGTTCAAATTTAGGTAAATTTGATAGGTTGTCAATATTCGTCACTAATTTCAATAAAGTAAATAAGTACTTTTTTTCCCTGCTGCATTTCAAGTGTCGGCGCACCACCTTGCTGATCGTCCGCTAATGACCGACCCACTGGAGCAGTGTCTGCGTAGTCGCTCGGCAGACAGCCGGCGTAGTAGTCGTCGAGACAGGAGGACATTGCGGCAAGGTCGAGTATATCCTGCACGTCATTTGTAGAGCTGCGTAACTGGTCGACAAGATATGAAGAGGTGGGTTGTGGGTCGACGCGCAATCTCTTGGCAGGATATCGGTCTGGATCGAATCCGACTTCAACGAGTGCCAATGCAGATGCAAAAGCTGTGAAGCTTTTATCAAGTCCATTGCCAGCAGTTGACATTAGTGCATTAGCGGGTGCTTCGCGGCTCTGCATGATGATGTCACTGGCGCCGATTTCTGCAAAAGGGCACATCAAACTACTATTGTTTTCGTCAATTACCGTCAGAATCTGGAGCTGTGTCGCCGGATGCCACGCTGCCGGCCGCAGTCATAGCGAGATCTAAACATAGCGAACGTTTTAGTAAAAATTCGATTCCGATACTAACCTCCCAAGGTCCCGTCACTCTTGCTACATTCGGATTGTAAGGGAGCATCGGCCGTTGAAAGCAGAGGATGGCCTGAAAAACATGCGACAAGATCAAACGTGGTTTATCCTAAAAGACCACCAGGAGTAGCGTGACGACGAAAAGTGTACTTTTTGGAGAAAACCCTCCACTCTTTGCTATTAGAACGAGATATCGGTCCGCTTTCCCTCCAGGTTTGCGACAAACGCGGCATTTGCAGCGCAGCCCAGGATAAATACTTACATGCACCAGAGGTCGACGGCCCATCGCCGATAGGCTGTTGACCTGACATATCAACGAGAGCATCTGCCACAGGCAGCACGAAATCCCGCACATGGTCCCAGTGAAAGAGATCTGAGGCATACATGCGTAGTTAGCAGTCACAACCCATGGTTACCTAAGGTTTTTAAAACGGATATGTTCTCCTTGCTGAGTAGGTCACGATACATTCCTCTTGTGAACGACTCGTTCGCCCTGTTCGCTTGACGTTGAATACGTTCGAAGTCGCGTCGTTCGGCATCTAGGAAAGGCGTCGATCATGTTCAAGATCGGCTAACTCACCTGAGAATTCAACGTTCGGAATCCGGCTTCTACGTCTACTTCCAACTGGGATCCCTGAACACATCTTTTTACGGGGCACGTACATTAAATGTACCTTCATTTGCGGCCAACGCTTCCTTGATTGTATTCCAATCGAGACTACCTAAAAGACAAAGATTGTTTTCGGGGCACGTTCAAAAGATTCGTACCGTTTAATCTTGCCTGCACAATGTCCTTTGTCCGATACACACGAAGGTAGTCCGCTTTTGTCAGACGCTCCTTAGATCGCTGAGCCTGTTTACGCAATCTTTCGTACTCGCGTACGGTTTCATTTTCGGCTTCTAAAGCACACTTAAGTTTACAAGGCTATATTCGCCATTGTTCGACATCTGTTCCTAATCAAGTGCAGTGTTCACCGTTCATTGTAAGACTGCCGCCTGTCGTAGCTGTATTGTAGCCGGAAACGCAGTACGCTACATGTACCTACTCTAGTGTAGCTATATTCTACGCTATAATCGGCGTCCTGCCTAGATACGTCTTCTCGATCTGCTGAATCCAATTGTTCGCATCTATTAATTGCCAACTAATTCAGACAATTTACTCAAACTCTCAGGCAGATGCGAAATACAAGGCAGAATGATTGAGATTGCATGGAGCAGGACAAGACGGTACGTTACAACCATAAATTAAAGCTTATGCAAGGGGGCAGGTTTAACGTTTGACTTGTAGAGGATGGTTGATATCGGAACACGGGCCTTTCGTAGCTATTCCAAAAGCCTTAATTTTTATCGCGGGTTTTTGAAAAGGCACATGCTTCTGTACTTCGTCCGGATTTTCGGAAGAGTAACAAACGTGATATGCCAGTTTGCTAAGTTAATTTTAAAACGTGATCAGCACTCTCTATCGTTAAAAGGGAACGTTCCGAAGGGAAACCAAAACACGGAAGAGCTTTGCGTTGCGTACTTTCCGAGAGCTCCAGAAGCGAAAACGAAAACGGGTAATAACGCAAAGTACAACGATCAACCAGAGGAAACCGAATACACAGACAAGTAGAAGAAGTTTTACTCCGTGGCTGCGTTCTCTTCAGAGCTCAACGTCTCATCGCTGTCGCCCTCCGTCACTTCCACGTCGACCAGATCGTACACCTTGCTTTTCTTGCTCGGGGGCTCTGCGAGCTTTTGGCGCAACTGCTGTCGCCGAGCGGCTTTGGGCAGCTTGGGCGTAAACCAAAACCAAGGATTCAGACTCTCGACATTAATATTACATTGCACAACGCGCATTCAACAAAACGTACCAAGTGGTCATCGTCCGGCTCGATCTTCACAGCCTTCAACTGAAGCGTGCCAGCGTGCAGGACGTTGCTTTCACGCAGGGCTGCCGACGACGTTCCAGCCTTGGTGCTAGAGGACGTCTCAGCAACGAAAGAGAACTGCGAGTTCGAGCACGGCGTACTTGGAGAAAATCCCTAAGGGACAACAACGATGTTAATCTAAAACCGTGCTCCATACCGAAGACGATGGGCTAGCGAAATCGTCGAGGATGCGCAGCTGTGAGCCTTCCATAGCGACCATCACGTAACTAACGGAACCTAATGTTTAAATTTTCGGTTGAAACAATACGGTCAAACACAGCGTCACGCAGAAGCGTGCCTCCGACCTCCACTTTCGTGTTACGCCGAAGGCCGTCCACGAACAGCTCGACCCCAGCGAAGCGAAGTTGCACCTTAACGGTGATCATCCGCTTTCCTTTCATCATGACGACGCCTTCAGCACCATCGCCTTCCACAACGAACGGCTTCACAACAATGCTTTGGATTTCTAAACTCATTGTCCGCATTAGACAGAAAATGTCCAACATGTTGCCCGGAACTCTAATGGGCTAGACTATGAGACCGGTAGACGTCAGGCGTACCATAAACCGTACTGTACTGACCCACCCCCCCCCCCCCCCCCAACACCGTACCGTACCTCGTACCGTAGTGCCATCCTCCGTACCGTACAGTACGGTACGGAGTACGGTTTGGGGCGTACTATATGTAGATTGCTGCCGGTGTTTAGATCTTTAGATTAGACCGCAGCAAGCGTACCAAGACAGTGTCCGTTTCATGCCTTTTCCTTTGTAACGGCATGGAATACGGGACGACAAATGATCAGAAGACGACGGGGCGGAGGGTGGGGGGGGAGGGGTAGCCAACATCTATGTTGTGGTTCTCATCGGCTTTCCAGGGGCCGCTCTCGTTACACTAAATAGAAAACGTACTACACTGCATGGACTGGCCCATCCGGAGGACGTCTTCAGCGTGTACAAGTGGCAGCAGGTCCTCATCGCTCAACGTACTACAGTCGTCCTGAGCCTCGCCCTTGATCTTAACGTCGCTGACGTTCGCAGTGAGCATCATGTCGCCTTCTAAATGACGGCCATTATAGTCGGCTGTGGGTGGTGCCTCTTAGTTTCGTGCAGGACCACAAAACCAAAGCACAGTTTGCGTACCTGGCAGGAGCTGTAGCAGTCCCGTGACGCGGACTCCAACGCCAACTTCCAGCTTCTCCTTGAAGTCATCACTGAAGTCTCGAATGCGCATGCAGACAGCGGTGAATCCGGTATCGTCTTCGACATACACTGCCATTTCGTGCATGCCATCAGTCTCCACCAAATCTCCGACCACATCGCCGTTGACGACTAGAATTCCAGAATACGTGCACTTTGACAACTTAAAATACGAACCTGCTTGCTCATCAGGCCCAGTGAACGAAGAGAGGTCATTGGCAGTGAAGACCTTGACTGCTCGTGCAGCACAAGGGGACGACGCATGTGACTGACCGAGCTCATTGTCGGCCACCGATCGAAGAACCATCTCGATGACTTGTCCTAAACCGCCTTTTTACACTGGAAAAAATAAGATTAAACTACTTTTGCGACCGATGCACCCTGACAGAACGACAACCTTGCCCACTGTGAGCGAATACCGGTACAACGGTGCTTTCTCCTCCAGTCGTAATTGCAGGCGAATACCGCTGCGCCGCATATCCGGCTGAAGCATCTCTCCGTACCTGAAATGCGCTTAGCTAGGTTTCTGCCTTCCTCGCTCTTATGATTATAAAGACTGACCCGATCATGCCGGTGCTGTGCTCCACGAATTCCTTCGAGATCTCGCAATTGATACCTACATGAAGAATGCGTATAGCGGATACCCCAGTTTAAGTAAATAAACTCACGATGCCGGTTGAAGGCGGACATGTTAATCTCGGAGGACTTCGAGAGCGGTAATCCCTTCAGAACGTAGTTTCTGGCGAGAACTTCGACGGTAGTCTCCCTCTGCACGTTGAGAACGTACTTGAAGGGCCCGATGTGGAAGCGGTAGTTGGGGACCTCGACTGCGCCAAGGTGTCCAAACTTTATGAGCTAAAAATTCGATTCATTAGCAAACATAAAGCATTTTGGCAAATAGGTATGCGGTAAAAATAAACTGTCCATAAAATAAAGCGGCATGGGTTTGACTCACCGCGTGCTCTTCGACCTGCGGACCAATGGTGCCTATCTCCGCACCCCAGCCGTTGATGCGAACAACATCACCTCTGTCGTTAGCGCACTCGATGGGCATCACCGTGTAGTCTCTGCCAGTTCTGCTACTGGTGATGTTCTTCGAGGGTTCTTTCTTCAGCACTTTGAGCACGACATCTCTAAAACCTAATCGATTGTAATTCCGTCGGGTCTAGCTATTCTCTACACTCGAGATCGAGCTTCTAACAAAAGCGAAGCGTTTGCAAACTTACACGCACGCAGTGCCTGCTTGAATCGCATTGAGCTCCGCAGTTGACGAAGCTGTCAAGTTGGTCATATTGGACTTCCAGAAACACGGCCGTGGCTCAAGCAAGCTCCTTGAAACTCGTGGTCAAGAAAACAAGGTTGCGAAATGTGCCTAACGCCGTGACTACAGTAGCTAGATCTTTATCAGCCAGTTGCAAGTCTTCGCTGTGGGACTCACAACGCAGGAACGCACAGGCAAGCACGGTTAAGTTTTAGCTGTAAAATGACCTCCAAGACTTAAACTAAGCAGACGACTGCGCGTTTAGCTACGAAAATGTAAATAAGACTGGTAACGTCGCCTGAAATCAGAGAGAAAATCGTATAAGCCGAATGCATCTGCTTTATATCCCAGAAACCAGCGTAGCGTGAATCATCAATGCATTTTCTTGTCATAGAAACAGATTCAGCCTGAACGAAAGCATCTACACAAAATTAGTATTTAAGAGCAGGAACATTGGGAAGCAGATCTTCGCACGGAACACGGACTTTTCTGGTAATCCCGAACGTCTTGCGGAACTGCTTTCTGTCCAGAACTTCGACAAATTTGGAAAACATCGGGTCCTCCTTCCTGGCCCCTGGCGTGTAGGCTTTGACAAGGACCATCAAGTACGTGCGAACAGCTTCACTGCTAGAGAGCCAATGGTCACGCAAGACCTAAAATGAACAAAAGTGTAGAGGCGTGACTAGAACTCGTCATTAGTTTGAATTATTTCCAAAAAGTCATGCTAATATAAATTACGGCTTCGGTAAAGAAGAGCTTACAGTGTGTACATTGTAGCCTTCATTCTGCAAGTCAGCGAACTTCACAGCACCGGTCGAAACTTTGTCGTAATGTGCTCTGACTGCATGATATAGGGCCCGGCTCTCAGCAATTTGCTTGACTTTAGCTCTTGCTCTTCCAGATCCTGGAGCAGTTTGCAGTCCATGGGATTTTCCCGAGACCGCGTCCGAAGTCGGTTCAACTGCTTCATAGCGGCGTCGTATTTGCCTCCAAATTTTCGCAGATGAGGGTCGATCGACTGCTTTCGAATCGTGCTGCTCACTCTCATACGGCGAGCTTCGTGTTTCCTTTGAGAGCGCTGACGGCACTCACGATACTTCTCGTATCTGCTCGCACGCTTTTCCACTACCCTAAATACAGGTCTATCCATAGGAGCCGACACGTTCAGGGTTAACATTTACTTAATGAGCGCATCGACGTCTTCTTCACCAGCGCTTAGCGAACGGGGCTTTGAATCAGAGCGCTCTTGCAGCTGAAAACGAACATCACAAACTTGGGTAAAAAAGAATGGATCGCACGTTTTGGCAAGAACTTCCGTTGAGGTCCGACTCCGCCTGCAACTCGAGGCTTTGGGCACCACTGAGCTTCTCGAAAACAGAAGCCGCTAGAAAGAACGAATAGACTGCTAGCAAGGATTTTTACACATACATTTGTCGTCCTTCGGACTTCCTAAGGACGGAAACCTCCCTGTTTCCAACGCTTTCGAGATGCGAAACGCCTCGGAAGTGACCGGTCCGAAGCAAGGGCGATCGACCGAACACCAGATACATCAAGAACTACCTGCGCATGCTCTTTCGCGCTTGCTGTCGTCCTGCTTCGGTGGACCAACTGATGTACTCGCTTCTTCATCGATATCTGGAACTGTGAATCACTTTCAAGTGCTTGCAACAATTTTAGATCACCCGGATGAAGTCACGTACCGATCGGCTTCCCTTCAGTTTGGTTTGCGTGCTTCCGCAGGACAGAACGGCGCCGATGCATCGCGCAACTAGGCTTGATCGGAATCTTCATGAGATGGCGGAGTTCGGGGATTCCGCCAGGTGGTTTTCTCACAAAACTAAAACATTTAGGTTGAATGCTAAATGTGAAATGTCTCTACTTACTACGCCTTTTCCTCTAAGTACAGTGCATTCCGCAGAATCATCCACTCCGGATGGCCATAATACTTTTTTTGGAACACGCCGCAAGTACACAGGAACATCCTCCTTGCTAAAGGTATCGCTAAGAACATGTTTGAACTGGGCAGGACTACCGTTTACCGACCACCAGGGGACGTACACGTTGACCGCTTTGGCAATACCCGTTGCTTTGCCCGCGTTCCAAACTTGATGTGTAGACTAAAGCGATAACTCAAGTGCAGCTAGGCATCCACCATACCGCAACAGTGGAAATAACGATATCCCCTCCACGTTGTTCGGCGTAGTACAGCCCTTTCGAGAAGCCAGGCTCGCCAAAAAAGTCGAAGTCGACAAAGTAGTCCTTGTGCGATAACGGATTCGCGCAGGAATGACGGTAGGCCGTGCGAATAGGTCGTATTAAGTCCGTCTGGTGTTGAACAGTTTTTCCGATCCAGTACTGAAATTCACAGTCCTGGCACTGGCTTATCAGTGATTAAGTATACCTTACTGTCTGACCCGGGGGCGAGCCAGTTGGCGCTCATTAGACCGAAGTCCTCTTCGTGCCAGCTTGAGCCACTTGGAACGACGCTGTAGTAGGTCATGCTTGTGTTAACGCCGTCGATGATTTTGCCCTAAATACGACTCTATTTCCGGGAGCAGTACTACGTACGAACCTCGAGCAAGTCCGAAAAGCCCGATACCGAGTTTAGTGCGCTTAGGCGGTATTGAGGCGGAATGTCGAGTAGCTTGTTCATTATCGAGAATGACACGTCATGTGCATAGAGCATCGAGCGATTACTGCAGGACTTGGGCTTCTTGACGAATTCTTGCATGAGGTCTCTGGTTGGGAAGAGGCTAAACGCTGAGCACTGTCACTGCGTGACAGCACGAATACAGCCAGTTAAGCATTACAGCCAGAACCGTACCCCGATGTAACGTCTAGTCCCTCGAATTCATGAAGCGCGCGGTTGATGTATTCGGCCTTGGTCATTGCGACGACATCCAACTCCAATTCGTAGATGCCGCGAATACGGTCGTTGCCGGTGAGCTGGTAGGACTTGACCTCCATCTCTTCCGGCAGGATGTTCACGAGGGCATCGAGATCCCGGGGGGCACAAAGGGCACTTCCTTTCTCGGGTCGCATCTGCAAACTTATTTGTTTGTCCAATACACAGGGTACTCCGAGCTACTCTGCAGTCGGAAATCGCAACTTACAATGAACAAAGGGTAGTTCCGTCGAGTTTTGGAGGCACAGTGCATGATCTGCTCGTATAAGGACGACTTATCGTCTTCAACAAGTTCATAGACAGGACACTTTCTCCGAGGTTCTTCACGAAATACTTCCACAATATCCTCCATTGAGGCGCTTTCCTAAACGAACACAAACGTGAACAGTTTCATATAAGGTTACAGGGCATCATTGACTCAGGAAATGAACTTTTTGAGTTGACGTTACACCGAGAGCAAACTAATAAAATGTCCGGACCAGGTAAAAATAGCAACATAATTGTTTCACGATTTTGTACTTTTAACTTTACCAAAGTTATTTCTTCTTCTTGACGTTTCCTTAGTTACTGTAACCACCGCCACCGCCGTCTTCCATCGGTTGTTACAGTATCTGTACTGTAATGGCCACCGTCGCCTACGGTCGGTTCTTACAGTACATGCACTGTAATCACCACCACCGACGCGCAGTGTGTTTTTACTGTACTTAGTGCCACAGCTTACATGTGCCTTAGCGAGGGAGCGCACGGCCGTATGAAATGTTTTGCATCGGTGGCACGTCAAAGGAAATGTCGCAATCTTAGGAGTCAATTAACAAAGGCACCGTTTTACACAGCGTGCCATGTGTCACCTTTGTTTTCCTCCCAGACACCATATATGCCACAGCCTTATGCCATAATTAACTAATAGTTACTAATTTACTAATAACAAATTCTATTGCACTTGTGGCAAATTCTATTGCGAAACATACAACAGCCGCCGCGCCACGCAGCGTGCCACCAGCCACATAGTTTTACACCCAACCGCCTAACATGCCACATGCCACCGGTCATTATTGCCACAAAGCTCTTTTGTAAATTGACTTTTTCCACCGGTGGCATGAGCCACCGCGCCACGCAGCGTGCCGCCAGCCACATAGTCTTACTCCCAGCCGCCGAACATGCCACATGCCACATGCCACTGGTCATTATTGCCACAAAGCTCTTTCGTAAATTTGTAAATTGTCTTTTTCCACAGGTGGCATGATAATCATTTACGATTGATATTGCGGCGCTGCAAACTACGGTGTACAAAGTTACCGCAAAAGTTGTCCCAGACAACGCACGGACATAAAAACAACTACGCTTTAAATAGGAAGGATGCTATCTATGTAGTAATCCGAGTTAGCACTAAAAGTGTTTCCAAAATGTCTTTTTTTGTTACAGTACTTCCATCAGCGGCCGCCGAAGGCGGCCTTCGCATTACAGTACTTCCATCAGCGGCCGCCGAAGGCG
>JNEY01000326.1:81123-93354 GCA_020875895.1 Aphelenchus avenae
GCCGAACCCGAACCCGACGGTCGGGACCCCCCCCCCTCCCGAGCCGTGGGACCGCGTATAATACGGGTTCGGGTACGGGTACGGCCCGTACATTTCTACGGGTGCCGATCTCTAGCGAACAGTGGCACCCATGCCGGCATATGCTTTCATGCTGATGCCTTAATTCGTTCAACGTACTCATTTCAGTGCACTTTAGGCTTATTTTCACATTTCTTGTGCTTGTTTACATTTTTTTTGGTTTTCGCGTTTTAAAAATGGCTACATCTTTTATTTTTTCGAATATCACCGCAAATTTGAGAAACCATAAAATGCCGATATACCGACGGCTCAAATGACCAAAAATTCTGCGGAATTCAAACACCTTTCAATTTTTCTGGAATGAAACGTTACCTGGCAAAAGCGGTGCCGTGCTGAAAGCGCACTAGTTGAGCAATAATGACAACGCAATGCGACAGCCATTTGTACCGATTCGATTGCGATACAGAACGCCAAACTTCTGACAGCCTGGTGTCCCATTTTTTTTAAACCACCAGTGCGTCAACGATTTTGGTCAAGGCCTTCGTTCGTCTTGCTCCGCATGTTGTTTCGTAGAGATGAATGGTTTAAGCCTGTTCCCTAGTCCAATTCGTCACTTGTTAGATCGCCGAAAATGCTTTTTTGTCTGCTTTTCGAAGATCACCTGAATCAATGTCTGCGGCATTCGAGTGCGTTTTACGCTTATGAATCACATAATTTTTGCCTGTTTCATCCTTTGCTTGTTTTTGAATTTTGGCCTGTACCATGTGTTGTTCTTGCGTACAGTTGCACGCACATATTGCAAAAAAATTCAATACAAAACATAAAAGTGCCGGTGCACGCAAGGGTTGGATCGAAAACCCTTGGGTTCGGCAAATAGTTCACATACTAGTAGTGAAAATAGCTGGCAGGATACAAATAAGGCCGTTCTACACCGGGCCAAAGCAAGTTTGTGTTACGATTGAGCATTACCCCAAACCGTCGTCAACTTCAGGTTTTTCCTGTATTTCCGTCAGATAATCGATCGCGCATGTTTCTAGTAAAATCCGAATGGGCTTCAAAATACCGGCCGTTGTTGGGGGTATCTCGAATCGGAATGACTTCCAGTTTTGAGTCGGATTAGAATGATACCGATTCCGGACTTCCAAGAAAGTTTGGGCTCTTCACGCGATATCCTAAGCCTCGCTATCGCCATCGTTTCATGGCGTTTTGATAGGACGCTAGGGCCAAAGTCAAGGAGATTGCGAAGATTTATCGGAGGAAAGAAAATACCCCGAATGACAGAAAAAGAAATTAAGGACGACTGGAACATGTTTTCTACGTTAACAAAATGCTGACTACAGTGCGGGAAGAAATGACTTATCTGCAGCTTTGATGAAGTAACCAGGCCTCCCGTCGTGCCAACCGCGAGATAACGAATTTACTTAAAGTCAAGAACTAGCTGACATGGACACTCAAGGAAGCCAAGACGTCAGCGTCAGGTTTTTAGCAACATGACGGCACGGGAAAACGGAACGCCACGGCATGGAAGCCATCTCTACACTTAACTTGCTAATTCATTCGATCTAACTCCTTTGAATCCGAACCGGTTTTTCTGTTTTACTGTTGGTTCGAATTTATGAAGACATAGGTTCGTTGCAAATTTCCGTCCTTTGTTGCAGTTGTTTTTATTGACTTCTACAATGTTAGATTATTCAAATGTCTCAAAACGTTTCGAGAAAATGGAGCTCGTTGTTTTCGGATTTGAAAAAAACTAGCCCGCTGGATATTAGGTACTGACTGGTAAAATGTTTCCATTAACATGCAACGCACAACAGGGAATGTACACGAGCGATTGTAGGAATACTCTTGCGTGTCCTAGCTTATATGTCACTGCGACCTAGCTTATAGTCCACGTCGGTAACCCGTGTAACAGCTCAAAGCTCTTTTCTTTAATGACACAAATTCCCTAATGAAGTAATGACACACAAAAACACTACCTGAATGCGAAGACAATTAGACGAAATACTGATAGACGTGTGGAGAGTTGACGCAGGGTCTTGGGCCTAAATTTTTGCGACGACGACTTAGCTCCTTAGTCGCAGGGACGTGGGCTTTTATACGCGTGATCTACTGGCTCACGCGTGAGGCGTGGGTGACGTTGGACAACACGTACCCCCCGAGATCAATAGTCGCTTGGCGTTCCGCCGAGCGGACGGATCCGTTTTACGACGGCCACCGCTGCAGCAATGTGGCGAGAAACTAATGCGTGAAGCGCAAGCATTAAATTGAGTCTAACAAGGGTCCCGCCTCCTCAGAAGTCGACCCGACTTCGAACCTCGAAGTTAGAACTCTGGAGTGCCTCGAATAGGCTCTCAATCGCTAACCCCGCATTCCGGCTTGCTGATCTGCATCAGGTGCCGATTGAGACCAGCTTGTCGGTCTGCGACTTCCACAAGAAAAGAGGAAAAGAACAGTAACTCTGAACAAGTAACAAGTTAACATGAGTGGAAACGACGATTAGTTGCGACGATTTGATTGGCCGCGACGGTTGTTGGTGTTTCCGTAACCGCGGCCGCCAACCCCTCCCCGCTTGTGCGGCACGCCTCGGGCCGCATAGTCCTCGCCATAGTGCTTTTGGACCTTGCCGCGGTAGACGTTGTGGAGGGCTGACGATGACGAAGTGCCTAAATCACGACGGATTAGGACAGAACTAGGGCCAGGTTACTAATGCTACTGCCAGCTAAGAACCCTCCTAAGTTGTAAACAAGGCCCCCAACGTAGATAGGGTTTACTTGCTTTGACGCAACAAGGATAAGGGTGGCTTAGGTTCAAATGTACCTATTGGCTACCAAAGAGAGCAAAGCTTACTTTGCTGATGCGACGAATGTCCGGAAGATCCGGCTTTGCAGGGTCGGAGAGGTCAACGTTTTCCGGGATGAGGCTCGGCTTGAGCTCTCTGAGGAAACGCAGGGCTGCTCGGATGGATTTGCAAGAAAGGTGCCCCTTCTGGTCGACGGCCGTCCAGTAGGTGACGAATGCGTTCGAGCCCAAAGTGTGGGCGAAGCGGGCGCCGTCGACACGAACGGAGTCGTTAACTCAGAGCTAAAATTGCATTAGAGCTCAGTCCAGAAAAGTAACAACATAGTGTGCCGGTTTGAAACGTACTACGTTAGGCAAGCTAATGGAGGTGTTGTTGAACTATTAAAGCTTCGAAGGTGGGAAGCAGAGAACGGGCGTACGGCACGCGCAGAACGATGAACTGGACGTGATTCCATTTAGCGGGATGTCGCGCGGAGCCGGGACGAGTTGCGATTGCTGAGCAAGCAGAAACTGCCCGTTGTCGATGTTGAGCCATACGAAGATGCGGAGCACAGTGGCCTGAAAGCGGATTCCGTCGAAGAACGAGCGAAGCTAAATTAGAAGAATTAGCGCAAGTTAGGTACAAAGCACAAAGCTTAAGTATAACTTTTTCCCTAGTTCCTTCTGTTAGCACGGTCTTTCCGCTACTTATGCCACTTTCGTAGGCCTACTTGCAACAAGATTTCAAACGTAACTTTAGGACGGTCGGTGCTTCCACGAAGGTAGCGCCGAAGAAATCAGCGAAAAGCTGAGCATTAGGTCCGCCAATGACGATAACAGGCTCTCCTCTCAGGGACTTTTTACCGTCGAGCTCTGCACGAAGCCGTTCGGCGTCGCAGAGCTTCAAGTCGGCCTGGTGATCAGCAGTCGAGTAGAAGAGCTTCTTGTGAGAAGCTTGAGCGAAGGTGGCGCTGCGTTCTGTGCAGGCAGCGGCTAGCTTGGCCAGCACACTTCTCTTTCGTTGGCTTCTCGAAGGAGTCTGTGCTTGCCATAGGCGAGTTGTTTACTCATCTTCTTCATCTTCTTTTCAAATTTCAAAAAGAAAAGAAAATAAAATGAAAATATTCATTTCTAGAAGGTGCCTAAGGCAACAAACAAAACACTCACTCGCAAAATTCAGCAATTCTGCCTTTTCGGGCGGCCTCGCGTTCTGCGCAAGCCGGCCTGGCGCTGTTTCGCCTTTTGATACTCATAAAGGTAAAAGACATTTTCTTGAACTTCCTGCGGAACTTTTCGCAAGTAGTCGAGCTGTACTCGTTTTTCGTGCTTTCGAGGACCCAGATACCTTACAAGGGCACTGTTTTCGGACAACTCCAGAATACAATTGGGTCCTTCCCACTGAGGAGTAAGCTTAGAACTATGCTTATCCACCACAATGTTCGGATTGTACACGAACACTCGATCGGACACTTGGAAAGCTGTCTTTTCGACAGAGTTTTGCTTATCATAGTAAGCTTTCATAGCCTCAGCTTCACGCTCAATTCGCGCAGACACTAGCTCTTGCAACTCTTTCATACCACGAGCAAAGTTCATTTTTTGCGAGTCGTCGTCTACTGTTTATTTTGACGCAGTGACGGAGGGTTTCGCGAACTGAATGAAAGTGGGAACTGTTCCATGTAACGAGAAGTATGGACTTTCGCCGGTAGTCGAGCGCGGGCAGCAATTGTAGTAGAAGAGGGTATACGGAAGCTTCTGGTCCCACTCAAGCATGCTGTCTTCCATCTTCATGAGGAGAGACTTAAGAGTTTGGTTTATTCTCTCTGTGCAACCGTTCTCGCGTGGATTGGGATCAACGGTCAATTTCTGGTCCATGCCAGAGACTTTTGCAATCTCGGATGATTTCATATTCGATACTCCGCCACGATCACTAAGCACAGAAGACGGTTTAGCCCCGCCTGCGGCGGGGCTTGGCTTTTAAATCCCCTTTGAATATAGTCCAGCCCCCTATGCAGCTTCACATTTTCAACGGGTTTTACCCATCTCACCCAAATTCTTGCTGGCGGCGCCACGACGGAGTACTTTTCCGGTTGTGCACGACGATTCCGAACAAGAATACAGTTTTTCACGGTTGTAAGAACGAAGCTGCTACCATCTTCACCGACAAGCATGTAACAGCGACGTGTACGTCTTGATTAAGTCGACAACACACCATACCGCCGAGTCATTCAACATTTTCGGAATACTTTAAGTTAGCTGCTAAATAAGCGCTTCCTCTAAGCTCCGGCCGTGATCGAATTTAGCTTAGCGTCCAGCGACGCCTGTGCTTTGCGTTCCCCATGACCATTTTTCACAGGACGAGTTTTCAATCTAGGTATATGATATATGATAAAACCCACAAACAGACTATATAAAGCGGTGAATGAGTTTGCTGGCGCACGATGCACAATCGATGCAACGCTGAACCTCTAAAAGGCCGCGCTGTTAATCGCCATCGTCAAACGGCCAAATTATACCGAAGAAGTTTTGCTTGAACATTGCGCAGTCCTAGCAAAACTGACCTAACTATACCTACGTGCCCCTTTGCAACCGCGGTCGAAACGCCCGCATGAGTTTTTTACCTAATTTAGCTTCATTGCGTCAGTATCCGTGCACAAGAACTCTAACGCCAGGTTTTTATTTTTACAAAAATGTTACTGCGAAGAGCAAGGACCAGCCTACCGGAAACACACGCAGTATATCGCTCTCGTATCATTTTCTTCGGGAATTTGAAATTTCGCAACGGTAGCCGCAATGGGGGAAACCAGAATTGGCATACAACGATGGATGTGAGAATGGCGTATTCAGGGAACAGGCAATGAGGGATCGGTGTAACCTCCCCCGGACTGATCACCGAACCCGAAAATTCGACTCTGGGTTCGGGCGTATCGGAAAGTGGGGGGGGGAGCGTTTTTCGTCCCGTCATCACACGGCGCGGGTCACACGACGCTTGAAAGTTGCCATCTTTTCGTGCCGTTTTATTGGTGAACTGTACTGAATCCTTTTATGTGCCGTTCCTCGCTAACTCGCACTGACAGCAGGGATGGGCGGAATTTTTTTGACGACCGGGACCGGGACCGAGACCGGGACCAAAACCACCGGGACCACCGGGACCGAGACCGGGACCGGGACCGAGACGGGGACATTCGGCAAAATTCAATGATGGCAGCTGTAAAGGTGGATCTTGAAAACATCTGGATGTTTACATATACGGCGGGAGTGTCGGAAGAGGCGAGTCAGTACTAGGGCTGGGCAAGAATCGGGATCGGAAGTCAGTGTTTTTGGGAGGAATCGGCATCAGAATCGGTCCGAAAAGACCGATTCTTGCAACCGGACCTTAAGGTGCCCAACCCTTGTCAGCACTGCCACATATTGTAAATGACATGTTACAATTTTTGAACTGAATATGGCCAGCCTTGTACGCCATCATTCGTCGGTTCTGTTCTCAGAGTCCCATCGAGGTCTTGCTTAGGGCTGTCAACGGTTCCAGCTAAATGCGGAACCGGACCGACCCGGCCGGTTCTGGTTCCAATGAAAACGCAACGGGCGCGGTTCCGACAATGGCGGAACCGCCCGGTTCTAACGAAAAATCGGTTAGAACCGGCCCGACCCGCACGCCGGTTCGAACCGGCTCCTGCCGAAAAGCGGGCACACGCTTTACGATGTCCAAAATCAGATAAAAGCATAAATTTATGTGAAATTAAGCTTCTTCCGGAAGGTGTTCAGTGTACGGAGTCACGAAATTGAGCTTGGGAAGCCATTCTGCGGTTCTCCCGGTAGAATTTTGTTCACAATCGCACAAAATCGACCGAAATGCGTCTATAATATCAGTTCTGCGGTTTTGCCGGTTCCGGCTGCACCCGAACCGAACGACCCGGTTCCGCCCCTACATCACACCGATTCGAACCGACCCGGACCGGACCCGGGTCGGTTCCCGTTTTCGGAACCGCGAAACGTTTCGGGTCGGTTCGAACCGATTCAAACCGGCACCCGTTCGAACTGTAGCGTCTGCAAAATATGGTCCCACTAATGTATCCGCTTGCGTCAATGTCTGGCGATAGACGTGCACTGTTTGTACATATGCGTTGCCTACGTACGTTGTCGTATATTGGGAAGTGCATAAATATGGAGCCTTCGGCCGTAAGGTCGGAGTCCCACCAACGGCATATGGTTGCTAGGGTAGGACTTTCCGAAGAAGGGAGAACACGTTCGTGATATGGAGGTTTGTGCGGGACCCCGCCTGTTCCAACGCGGCTAAGGGCATCTCGGCGACAACGCAACTGGACTACGATCCTCATCGCCAGACAAGTCAAGCAAGCGGGAGAACTCAACGATATGTCGAAAGGATCAATGCGCCGGACGTCGCCGACAACGTTAGTTGCTGCGGACTTGCGGGTGAACTCGGCGTCGCAGGGAGGAACGCAAAGGGTGCAAGCAAGGACGTCCATCGCCTCAATCTCTATCACCATCCGACTGCTTTGCTGGTTGGGCAGTCAGGGGGATCCAGGCGGCTGGACTTGCTTGCATGCTGTCAAGACGGGACGATACCAACGCCGAACTGTTCTCCACTTCTTCGTCAGGGAAACACACTGGAACCTGCATCGACAACTACGCAAATCGCGTGCATGGAACAACTACGCTACACGCATGGAACCAATACCGACGCTGCACCTACGTCAGACAGGGATCACAGGCGGATGCGAAGACATGCCAAATCAGGCACCGTGGAAGCAGCTAACTCCGGCCGTAACTTCGCGAAGCAAAACGAGAAAGGCGATTGCGGCCAATCGCACATCGAAGGTCCGGAGTGTAGCGCCCACTACTCAGTACCGGCCGAATTCGTCAAGTGGATTATGGGTACGCGATCAGAGGCGATCGCTCATCGAAGGTCCGGAGTGTAGCGTCTGCAAAATATGGTCCCACTAATGTATCCGCTTGCGTCAATGTCTGGCGATAGACGTGCACTGTTTGTACATATGCTTTGCCTACGTACGTTGTCGTATATTGGGAAGTGCATAAATATGGAGCCTTCGGCCGTAAGGTCGGAGTCCCACCAACGGCATATGGTTGTCTAGGGTAGGACTTCCCGAAGAAGGGAGAACACGTTCGTGATAGAACCGTTAACACCCCTGGTCTTGCTACATGGGCCTTTTTTAACGAATACCGTCGCAGAACTAAACGGTTTATTGGTTCAGGGGCGGAAATGGGAGTTCGTTGACATAAATAATTGCACGAGAAACGTGTCGAATTAGAGACGCATGTCTTGTTTTCATGTCCCAAATTTAAGTCGATACAGGCGGTTTTACAGGACTTTTTGACCGATATTTGAAAAAATTGGTAGAAAATATGACACGACGCCGCCTTTTGCGGCAGTCAAAAATCACCAAAAAGTTGTTTTGGGCGGGATTTTTTCGCCGACCGGGACCCGGACCGAGACCGGGACCAAAACAACCGGGACCACCGGGACCGAGACCGGGACCTGCCCATCCCTGACTGACAGCGCACGGAGCTCGTTACATGGGTCTAAGACGGCACCGAGGCGTGCACTGTGGTTCAGGACGGCACAGGACATGGCATGTGGAGGGCACACGCTAACGCTTCTTGTGGTGGCATTTGTGCCCTCTCACTGACTGAAGTACTTTTACGGTTCCAAACCGGTATTCGGCTTCGATTATACTCTTTGCCTCAGACTTGCTTTCTTGCTCACTTGCCTGATTTAAAATACGTCTACGTCCGACGGCCAAACGTTTCGTTGGCTTGAGGCATAAAGCTGCGTCTCTGTCGCAGACCCGCGTCTCGCGATTTACGCGCCGTGATAAGCCCTCTCATGTGCGAAGGACCCTCCTCGGCGACTATCAAATGCAGGTCAGTGTAAATGTAATATAATGTAAAATGTAAAAGCTCCTCGATTCGGGAGATAATTATCGACTCGTGTTAACGATGCCACACCGCTTAACAACTTTTTTTTAAGCTGCCAGATATTGAATTCGCAAATGGGAGCGCGAAAGTAATCGGAGCGCAGAGCCAGCGGCTCGGCCAAACATGGTACGTTATACGTCTTAAGGATAAAGGCGCCACGATCGGACCGAAACATATTACGGAATGTGCAAATTAATATCTCTTTTTTCTTGAGCTATCAAAGTCAGGCCGATGTGCATAATGACCCAGTAACAGTATTTTGCCTTATTTTTTATACCTAAAACGAGCTTTAATGTGTTTTATCGAAAACTTTTACGTTATTCTGAGGGTTGATAGCGACTTGACGGTGTGTTATTCCGTTTTTCGCTGCTGCTTAACGCCGTGGCAGTGACTTTTCATCGCCCCCATGACCTCACTAGCCTCAACGGCCGGTCGAACATTCCATTTTGTTTGGCACAAAAGTTCACCAACGGTCGCGCGACGTTTGTCTCGCGATTTCCGCGGCTCGATAAGCCGCGCAATTGGGAGGGATCGTCCTCGGCTGCCGCCGAATGCACGTCATCCGACAAACGTAGGCATCCGGCGAACGTGGGCATCCGACGTGGGCATCCGCCGACGAACGTTGCCGACATGATGACGATCCTAATATACTAAGCATATTCTTATTCGTGCAGCTACTTGGGGCCGCCGTTACACAGCGATTCACGAACTACCTTCTTGCCGTTTAATGTTTTTGTTAAGACAATTGTATTCTTTGATCCAATACTAGAACAATGGCGCTTCGCAGTTGTATGTAGCGTCGAAGGATTGCCTTGTTCCGGGGGACCACAACAAGGACCAATATAAATATGTTGGTCCTGAGGCCAGTGAATACCTATGACTAAGCCACGCAAAACAGATCGCAGAAGACATGTTTTGTCCCGAACTATTGTTGGGCATATGATCTAGCGAAGGTGAGCGTCCTTTCGCATTTGTTGCGCGTTGGTTACAAAGCTTTTTTCGCAATTGTTAACCCGCGTGCAAAGCTGACTGTTTTGGTAACTGTTTCCTTATGTGTCATGAAGACATTCGACGTAAAGCAGAAAAGGATAGTAAAACATAAATAAATCGATCGCTTCAGACATGCTTGTTGCGTTCCTTATTATGGTTCTACCTATGCTAGTCGGGAAGAGAATGCGACAATACCAGGATTGTGGTGAACTCCACATGAAGCACTGTAAGGCGCAACCAGTTCGAGCTTACTCAACATGCTCAAGTTTAAGCGAGCTTCGAACGACAGACAAGTCAGGCCCGACAATTTTTGCTGAACGTCTACCCTTCCTCACCATCGGTTCCGACACGAGTTAACAATTTTAGTCCTTGTAAACCATGCTCTTTTTCAAACTGCTACTCGGAGCCGCCCTGCCTAAACGATCCGAAATACACTCGCCGCTTAATTTCACGGCTCACCGATTACCTTAATTCGGGGATGGGTAGGACATGATATGAGCATGTCCATCTTCGCCCGCAACGTCAGGTTTTCTTTGTGGCTAAGAGATTTATGCAATGTAGTGCACCAATTTTAAGCTGTAAATCTAGAAATAGTCTTTTTATAAATGAATGTGCACGCGACACCAAATTCCAACATTTATCTTTCGTGGTTTGCACACAACATAGGTTGTCTTCGACAAATCAGCAGATACAGATGCTTAGACTTCAGGTTTTATTTAGGCATGGAATAGCGTTGGTTGCGCCAAATGCCAGGATTTTTTTTAACACATACTACTTTGCATGTCTCGGCAGGTGTTCTTCGCTGCATAGCTGATATTACTGATGACAATCAAAGCAAATTCGTGCAGTTACGTGTAAAATTGAGCAAAGTTCACTAGACATATCAGGACAAGCAGATTGTCTCCAGCGTCCGGGCCCCCAACAGCAATACTGATCAAAAACGCTACCTCCAGCGCCTTCACCGGACTAAGCTGCTCACTGCTTGATACGCAAACCAGTCCTTTGTATTAAAGTCATTCTTTAAGTGTTGTGAGAAAGTTGCTTGAGGACTAAGTGGAATTAAGCTTGCGCCGAATTCGTCTACCCGCGAATGCAGCTCATTTTTTTGTAATAACTTTGCACTTGAATTTGACTGGCCTTGTTGTAACATGACTCTTGCGTGAAAGGGCGCAACATGTAATTGGCGCTTTTTGTGCATTACGACTGTCCTATTTCTAGCAAATTACAGGTTTTGGTAAAAACGAAATAAATGCAGTTTATTTTGATGCATTATCTGATATGAGACTCCATGCCCTTTTCGCGCGAGAATATAGTGTTGCAGCGGAGCTAGTCATTTTTTCCTTATGAGCAGCTTATCTGATAGCAGCTTATCGGAGCAGCTTGTCTCTTATTTCCCTCGTTGTGGCCTTTTAAGCGAACGGGCAGAGTCGAATGTAACACGTTCGCATTTGCGGCATACTTCCGTTACCAGTGACATCCCCGAGCATGGGAGGATTCTATCTTGATAGTCAACGGAGATTTCTTTTTTTTCTGGGATTTTGAAAAAAATGATAAATTCTAAGAACCAGAATAAAATGCACATTTTATTTTTGCTTGGCCAGCGACTTACCGGGACAATGTCTAATGAAAATAACCGGTGGTAATTGTTCTAAGTAAGAAGGCACCCAGGAGCATCTGCTTCCACCAATGGTCCATTTGGCCAAGACAGGACGGACACGATCTTGACAGGTTTTTATAAGATATGGCGCGTAAATAAAATGTGTGCATCGCAGGCAGACGACGATATTTTGGTGTCCGACCATCGACCACCTCCGTGCTTGATGTGTTCGTGCGTTTTAGAAGGTGTAATTTTTACGTTTTTTATTCCGCGATTTTCCGCAACCAAACTGCTAATGCCACTTTGTATGACATCGCTACAGAAGCGGCGAGTAAACGGCAAATTTTGTTTTCATCTAGATCTCGTGACATACAGCGACAAGTTTCGTTTTTTTCCATGCCCGTTAACATCTGATTTGATGACAATGTGTTTGCCGCCAGGAAAACCCCCGTCCGCAGACCCAGGAGTCTCGTATCGTTTGCTGGCATTTTGGAATCGCCTGCGCTTAGCGGCAGTCGTTATGTCCTCAGAAATCCGTAATTTCACCTGGAAAAGTACCGGCTGCATCGGGGCGATTATTGCGGTTATCAATTTCTCTTTTTAGTTATTTGCTCCGAATATCCTTTTAAAACTTTCTTTAATCCCCAAGCGGATACCGTATTTTCTCTAATAAACACCCCCCTCTATTAGACCCCCCCCCACCTAATAAACCCCCCTCCCCAAAAATACACAGCTGGGCTGGGGCAACGGTTACTTCCAAACTAAGGCCACATTTGAATAGATAACGACGAACCAAGTATTTTAAGACGAAGAGAGAGTCCTGCGGACGCAAAAGAAAAAAGTTACGAGCATTTAAAATTTTATAATTCCCGAAATTCATCGATCGCGAATTA
>JNEY01000326.1:116469-145116 GCA_020875895.1 Aphelenchus avenae
CCCGTGCCGTACCCGTACCCGTAGTGACCCCACCCGTGCCGTACCCCGTACCCGTGGAAAAACACGGTACTACGGGTACGGGGCAGGGTTTAAGCATTTCCACTTTTCTTCGTCATTTCCATTCCCATTTCCATTTCCAAAATCTCCGCCATTTCCATTTCCATTTCCCACTAGCCGAATTTGCCGCCATTTCCATTTCCATTTCCAAGCCATTCATTTCCAGCAGTAAATTTTGCTAAATAAGACCTTGCTAAATGGTGTAAAATGATAGGCAGAACTAGTAAAGAACATCCATGGAGTCTGTGTCAGCGATCAGGACTTTTCCTGGTATGACCTGCACCAGTTCACACTGACAAGCCGTGCATGGTAGGGGACAAGGTTGGTGGCAAGATTGTTTAGCACCCGGACCGGGACCTAAACGCACGGATTTCGGGACCCGGACCAGTATTTAGAAACCCGCTGTGACAAGAAAAAGTAGTAATCGGATAGGGTGTAATGTTTCACATTAGATTAGATTAGGGAAGGAGAAGTCAGATAGAATGGGACGCTACGCTATGCACATTAGAACGGCCCGCCGCTAGGCGCCAAACGGCGAAATATCCACTATATTTGCCAAATTTGAGCCTTAAATATCGCTGGTTTTGCCCGCGGCGAGCCATTGCCCTCTGTGTTTTCGGCTCTGTCTTCTAACGAGACATGGGCTAGCTATAAAGGCGTCTTGTAACGGATAGTCGGGTATCTAAACCAGTACTGCGTCCGTTTAAGATGTGTATCGCATATGGGGGAGAACGACGCATTTGAGTAACCGTACACGCTGTCACGAGGGGTAAGAGTAGTAGGATAGGGTGTGGTGCTTTGCTGTGTACACTAAAATGGCCCGACCGACAAAATTTTCACGCTGCTATTTCAATTCCGACTTAATTTCGGTGGTATCGCCAGCCGCGGACTTGGTTAATTTCAGCCTGAAAGTTGTGATCGGGCCGGGGCTCGGTTACCGTATGATAGGAACCGGGACCGGCTCGAACCTCGGGACCGGAACCCCTCCCCAACCCTAGTAGGGTAATACGGCACCTTGCTGTCGGCACGTCAGATTCGACATAAGGGGGGACCCTTTGGTAAAGAAAAATGTGGAAATGAATGGCATTTTTTTCCTGCCATTTCCATTCATTTCCATTTCCCACAGGCCATTTTTCTAGCCATTTCCATTTCCATTTCCCACTACGGACATTCGCCGCCATTTCCATTTCCATTTCCGGAAATGGAAATTCTTAAACCCTGGTACGGGGCGTGGTAAAATTTGATTTTTTGCCGAAAAACAGGCCAAAATGGGTGATGGGCGAATATTCAGTCACAAAAAAGTGGCTTAGATGGCATCCCATTGTGAAATACAGAGATATAGGCCCGCCACAGGCGACACCAACGAAATTTTAGTTAAAAATCTTACGAATTTGGTGAAAATTTGCTCCAAAAATGCGAAAAACACGGGTACGGGTACGGGGGCCGTGGTGGCGGCACATCACTGTTCGTCTGCGGATTTTTCGACCGCGGATGTTTCGACCGGATGTTTTTCGACCGCGTACTTTTCGACCGCGACTTTTCGACCGGAACGACTTTTCGACCGCATGTTTTTCGACCGCTGTGAGTTGTCGACCGGACAACGAATAAACCGTCCAATAGTAGTGGACACGCAGTAGAACGCCAGAATTTTCGCTTTGAATCATTTTTTACATTCCTCCTTAAGCCGAGTAATCACACGATGGTCGAGAAGATTCTTCGTGTTCGCGCTAACTGTGTAACGCATGTACAAATATGTGTTCGCTTGCGTACTTCACTACTTTATAGGAGATGGAACCGCTGTCTGAGGAGGACGTCAGGTCGGAAGGCGGTTCGCCTGAGCCGAAGATCGAAAATGCGAAGATCACCCTCCCTGTCGGGGTTTTTTTCCAAGGACTGGATCACTTTTATCCGGGGCTCCCTACACTCCAGGGCTTACGCATTGAAGCCGCTAAGTGAAACGCATTTCAGATGCAACGTCCTGTTAAAGTCTTTCATCAGGGATTCTTACAAGGTGTATCAATAAATAAAATGATGGTTATTTGCTGTCCGGTCGAAAAGTCACAGCGGTCGAAAAGTCATTCCGGCCGAATTTCAGCGGTCGAAAAGTCCGCGGTCGAAAAACATCCGGTCGAAACATCCGCGGTCGAAAAATCCGCAGACGAACGGTCAGGTACTCCCGTGGTGGGGGGTACCCCGTACCCGTAGTGACCCACCCGTGCCGTACCCCGTACCCGTATTCTACGGGTACGGGTACGGCTACGGCCCGTACAACGGTACGGGTGCCGAACCCTACAAGACAGTCGAAACGTTACTTTCCTATTACTACCATTAAGCCGAATTCCACGAAGGATTTGTTACCTAGTCTGTCAAGTTTCTGTCAGAACCACGGGAAAAATTTCTTTAAGTATGACCTTATTCCATTTTCTTCAACGATTCCTTATAACCAAGGCATCAGTTGGCAGTAACTTTCGTAACGGTCTCTTTGTCTTTTCTGCCGGCTCATTTTTTATGTTTTAATGTTGATAATGTTTTAAGCAGCTTGTCTTTTTGACAGTAGTCGACGTATCGCTGTCGAAGTGGGCGTCCACGCAATCATAACGAAGACTACACCCACCCAGACGAATTAGGAAGTCGATTCAGGTTTTTTTCCAAAGTTTTGCATTTCCGATGCCATCACTTGACGCTTGATACTTAGCGCCGGCTCGCTGAGCTACTCGGAAAGCGTCATGATAGTTTACGATATCAAACTGAGGTAAAATATGTCGCTCTGAAAAACAAACAAACAAATGTTTGTTGCATTCTGTTTTTTTGTTTTTGCAACCATTCATATTTACTTTAGTCGTATTGTACGAAAATGCATCTGCTGAAAGCAAATACAAGTTTTTAGAAAACGAAATGATATTCGCGGAACCAGCATTTGATTACTAAGCTTTTGCTATGTCGAAATGAATTTTGGAAACCGCCTGAGAAGCATCGCCGCCCTGTCCTGCACGCGCTGAAAATGATGCCGACCTCCCGCCTGAACTGAGTGTCGAGCCGAGCTGTCCCTCAACCCCGAGCGAAATAGCCGAGGCACGTCTCGGTACCATACAAAAGTGCTCGGTTTGAAGCTATTTTGGTCTTTAGTCTTTTTACCCGACATTTTCGAAAAAGTCGCCAAAAACCCTGTACGGTGGCCATGGGGCCGGGGGCCGACTTTTGCCGGCCCCCTTTTGGGGTTGGTCGCCAAATACTGTCCTACTAATACCGTCAAAAATTACAAGTATTCAATGAAATAAGGTTCAGAAATCCGAAAACTTATTAAAAATCTCGGCGAATGACGCTCAAATAGGGCCAAAATTGCTTGGACTTTGGCCAGAGACAGCCCAAAAGTCGGCTACGATAATGGGGTCGCTTTCAGAGCTATGCCGAGCCGTGTGCCGGGCCGAGTTGACCCCACTCCAACCAAGTGCCGAGCCGTAAAGGTCGGCTCGGGACGGCATCGGGCTGCTGCCCCTAGTTTACTGCAGAGTACACGCACTCCGAACAGGTTAATTATGCGAGCATTTTTTTCTTTAGAGAAGCTTCCGCTTCCCCGTTTAAAGGAAAATGGATCTTCATGTGCGTCCAACGTTGTGCTAACCATAGTCCACGACTGCCAAATTGTCTTAGAATTTGTCTTTGTTACGTGGAGGCGTGTTTGGAAATGCACAGGCGCTGTATATAATCTGTTACATGACACTAGCTTTCCGGTCACGGACACAAGTTTCATCGGCACAAACACGGAAAGGCTTATAGGCCTGCTATTCTAAGCATCCAGCACTTGCATATTTCGCTTTCCTTCGGTTACCTTGATTAAGAAGAGTTACCAGTGTATTGCGAATCGTGAATTTTTGGAGGCTTTACTAGCCCGCCTGGAGATTAAGGCGGTAAAGTTGCAAGCTAAAGGTCAATGAAGAATGTAAATGCATGAATTGTCAGGTTTTTAACTGCCATGCTTGGAGCATTACTGATGACTGGCGGCTTGGATGCGCGCACGCCGTAGCATGCAAGCATGGACCTGCCCCCCTAACTCGCCCCTAAAACCCCTATACAAAATTGAACGATATTTTCGGATTTTCAATGCAGGAAAACCCCCTAGGACCGCAAAACAGTTGAAGCGTTGCCTTCTTGTCCGCCATAGGAAGTATGGTATAGCGGGTACGCTATAGCATGAAAGCAGAGCACTTGTTGGAACTTTGCTCGGCCATAACTTTTTCAAGCCAACTGATCCGGCTGAAGGCTTTCACTTTTTCATAACTTTAGAAGCCCTATTAGATGATACCAGTACGTCGTTTACCAATGAAGCCTCAGATGCGCTGGTTTGTTTTTTACGCTTATCACATGCGCTAGCGCTGCATAATTGGGTGAACTTGTACCAGTTAAAAGAGATGATTATAATTAGCTATGCACGATTGCCAGAAGCACCGAGTTAACACCGCTCCCGAATATCACCGATCAGGTTCTTGTATATTACGCAGTAACCATATATTAAAATAATACGTCCAGTCAAAAAGCAACACCTATATAGCGGTCTGAGTAGTGTATCAGTGTTCGGAGGAAAAATTACGAGTTAACCACGAATGGTCGGTATATTTCGCATGCACCGTAAGCGTCCTTATTTGCTTTGTTGCCAGTATGACCGGTACTTCGCATCTATGGGCTCGCTATATTACAAGTCCGGAAGCGAAAAAATAAGAAAAATTACGTCGTCTTTATGCAAATGTCTACGATCGATGCACGAGGTGACTGGACAATGACATATGAAAATTGACTTTGAGGACTACCGGGGTTCTCTACGTTTTGTTATTCTTACGTACCGAGGTACCTATGGTTTTGGCCTTGAAAAAATTTACTTTGTATGTTAAAATAGGACACTCATTACTATGCGAGATACGTCTAAATACACCTTTTAAACATGCCTCCCCGGCAGGTTTTTTTTGTGGGTCAGCTTCTATTAGGGTCGGCTCATATTAGAACTCGGCTTCTATTAGAGCTTTTACGGTAGCCGACGTCGACGCGTGTGCCGAACGAGTTGACTTAGGTATCTGGATTTGCATGAACCACGAAAAAAGGAGTGAAAATTTCCGAGCATCTGCATATCGGCCTTCAGTCGGACTCTCTCCTGGTAAAATAGCTCTTCCAGACGGAAGAGCTATTTGATCAGATCAGCCGGATCAGTTTCTTACTTGGCCGACTGGATTTCGGTCTGTGAGTAAACAAGGAGTTTACGCGCACGTATCCACTCGCCACACGGCGGCGCTGCTTCCTACTAATTTGTTTCTTGTACGCACGACGGGACCAACTCTGAGCAACCGGGCCATAGGCCCGCCTGGCCGGGCCGGGCCCGGGCCTCGATTTCGGCAGAACCAGCCGGGCCCCCGGCCATGGTAAATTAGCCAAAAATTCTCTCTGGCGGTGCCCTGTGGCAAGCTATTGTAAGCGAAAATAATCGAATGTTGTATTTTAAACTCATAATAAGGGGCAACATTTTAGCCTGTGAAAAGTACCAAAGGGGGACCAAGGCTCCTAGTTGTTTGGGTCCCGCTGTTTGGGTCCCGGTTGTTTGCGTCCCCTTGTTTTGGGTTCCGTTCGTTTGGGTCCCAGAAAAAGTAGTGCATACCGTATTTTCTTTAATCAACCCCCGGGGGTCTAATTCGCAAAGGTCCCCGGGACCGGGGGTCTATTAGGTTGGGGGGGGGTCTATTAGAGGGGGTGGGTTGGTTATTTTAAAATAGAAAATTTTCGGGCCGAAGGCCATATCACACCATCATACCAAAATTTGGCCATATCATTCACTGTTTTGTCCATTATGCCTACTTTATGCTTAAATATGCCCTAATTAGGCTTTAATAGCCCTAAAATACCCCTAAAAACGACACTTCAACAAAGAAAATGGTTGAACGTATTCCACGCACGGTGAGCAACAAGTGCTAAGGGCAGGGCGTGTTTTTTCATGGGGTTGTCCCATTACGTCTGAGAGACACTGTAAGCGGTTTGCTCAGGTTTTAATTAAACTTTTAATTTTGACTAGCATCTTAAACTAGCATCTTTTTTTAATGACGGCTTCACTTCGCGAAAATACCCACGTCGCTGTTCCACCGCGCATAAGGCCTAGATGGGAGCGCGCTAAACGCCGACAAGCATTGTCACGGCGCCGACGACATCTTTATTTGTGACGAACTATGTGCACACACCTAGTTAGCTCTAAGTCAGTCACTTGAAACAGACAATATCCTCACAGTGTTTGTTTTTCTTTGCAAGTTGACTTTTGTGTGTATCGCACATCAATTGTTTTGCTTCACAATGATAAATATTTAGCTCCGATTAGCTGGTTCTGGCCCGCCACTTGCAGCTCGCCGAAGATGTTTTTTTCTTTATTTTTTCTGCGATGTCCTGAGTCAATGACTACGGCCAATTGTACGTTTGCTTTTGTTGCAAAACGTTCGGCGGGGGAGGGGGCGTCACATTGACGCCGCTCTCGGGATCTAGGCGAGATAAGTCTCGCCTGTGAAGAGAACCCTCTTCAGCGCGTGCCGAGTGCGGGTCAAAGCGCGTTCGACAACGTCCTTCATTTTGCAAACGCGTTCGCACACTTGCGCCTCGTATTTGTCGGCGTCGTCAATCTAGTGCGCCTCGGGTCTTAACACTTTTAACTATGCTTCTTTTGTTTATTATGTCATTCGTTGCTTTCGAAATTTTGCTATTTTTGCGGATGCGTACTTTTTATTAGTTTATGGCAGCAGTTGAAGTAGTTACGCATTTGGGCATCGCAAGCGGTTTGCTCCGTTTAAAGCGGTCCAGGCTAAGCGTCGACAAATATAAGCGGAAGGCCTGCCGGTCACCCTTATCGTAATCTGCCAATACCAACGTAATGAGATAAAGCAAATCACCGCGGCGTAATGTAATTGCAACGCAACGGGTTTGCTAAACGAAGCCAGGTTTTCTACTCATAAGTCGGATCTGTACTGTTGTAGGGGGGAAAAGAAATTATAGGGGGGAATCATCCGGGAAAATTATAGAGGAGGACCCCCCCCCCCCCCCNTACTCATGTCCTTGCCGCTGGAAGCCAAGCATAAGGCCGCTACCCATAATTGCGAAGTGACCTGACCTTCAGGGCATGCCCTGAATTTTTGACCTGACCTGATGCCCTGGACGACCCTAATTTTCGGCTTGACCTGAACTGCAGGGCGTACCCTGAAATTTTGAGCTGACCTGTTGCCCTGAACTCCACCTGCTCCTCAACCCTATATTTTACGTCTGCGTCGTTCGTCAGGGTGTCGTTCTGTACCAACACGTGCATTGCAAAGTCACGTTTCGCGGAGAGATATCGCGTCCGGTTTTAATCGTTATTAAAGACATTCTAAGAAAAAACTGACCTTAGCTTACGGGTGTGTCTTAATGTCGAAAATTTAAAAATTAACGCGGGTGAATAAAAAATGCATTGGCCCCGACTTACCTTGTTTTAGGCCACAGGAAGTTCTATTCTACATTTTTTGAAGCGCCTTGTGCTATACGAGTCTGGTGCTTCCGCAAACATAAGAGGGTTGTCTTAGTGCTTTGAGGCATATGTCGGGAAATTGGGCAGGTTTTTCGAGGTATTGACCGATTTGGCCTTTACTGCAGGAGGCCATGAAGCAAGCGGGTGTAACTCCCAGACCGCCTTCCCTGGGAGGCGAACGCCTCCTTTTTAGAGTCTACCCGGAAAAGTCAAAAAATTGTTTCAACGATTTTTTTGCCAAAACAGCCCAAAGTTGCATCGGACGGCGCCTGCGGCGGACTACCTATGATAAAAACATGCTAAAGAAGCAGTTCGAACTCATTAAAAAGGCAAATTCCGACACTTTAGAAAAACTGCCCCCTTACCCCCCCCAGAAGCCCCCTTTCGGGAAATTCCATCTTGGACCCCTGGCCAGTCTGTAAATCCGAGAGTCTGCCCTTCGGCTCGCAGCACGACTATGCGAAAAAATTAAAATAGATGGTTATTGGTTAAAATTAAATTATGGTTAAAATTAAAAAAGTTGTTGCTTAGCTATTCCGTTTTGGCTTTGGCTCAAACATTTCAAAGCACATATCCCTCTGCGGTGGTCAGGACACACGGTTGTCGTCCCTATCCGAATGCGTTATAAAAACAGATCACGCTACATGCATTTGTCCTGTGGATGGTTCTTGTCGCTTTTATTTTTAAAATCCTCAGCTTCGACGAGTATGGTACGCGGCTGAACTACTTTTCTTCATGGGATGAAAAAGTTTGTTCTTGCGTCCTTCTTATTTGCCGCCTTTACCAAGAAGATCTCTCCTTTGCGCCGAATGCAAGCTTCTATAAGCCCTCTGCACGCAGTTTACGAGGTATTATGTGTAAAGCATACGCAGTGTAAGAACTGGAAGTTTCAGAAACGCGCTAGGGCTATATACACGCGACAACACCACGTCGAACGCACTAGCGCTTGATGCCTACAGCAAAATGATATGGTGCATTAATTCTAGAATGGCAATGTCAATACGCCAAAGGCAGGAGAGGCAGCCATTCTACCCGAGTGAATGGAAAAGCTCCTCGATTACCGTTTAGTCTAGAAAACAAAACCGCGCAGTAAATGTCCAGGAATCCCAAGAACAACTTTAAGAATCTCGACGAGTCGAAAAACGCGAGCGCAGCAACGGAACATGCGCCGAGAAAAAAACAGGTTTTCTTCGTGTGATAAAGACCTTCAGTCCCGTGCGCGGTAACATTCACATCCGCGCTGAAGGCACCAGGCCTTCGCACAAAGAGAATTTCTTGGATGCATGACTGTTCTAGCTAAATCACGATTGTTCTGTCGGTCGTCCCCTTATTAGTTTCCTCCGGTGCAGAGTCCCGTGGCTCTGTGTCCTTGATTATTCCGGACCGCAAAGGAGTGTCTTAACGATGCGCCAGCGCGAACGAGATGTGCCAACAGGTTTTCACTAGTTTGTGTGTACTTGCTACAAAGTACCATCGTTTTGTCCAACCGGGCCTTCGCCCTGGGTATGCGAAGCGTATAGTGAATGCGGGAACCGGCAGCGCTATCACTCTAGCGGCTGTATGGCGATGCATTCTTGCCGATTTATGTGATTTCCGAATCATCGGCACCGTACTTGTTTTAACACCGACCGGTCCGTATTTTCTCTTTTTACCCGCAACACGCCCAATCTTCCGTTGCTACCTGCGCGACGTACGCACCAGAATTGAGGCCCCGGTTTTGCAGATATGGATGCTAGAATAGATACTAGGGAAAAGCATAGTCAGCATAGCGACAGCGGAACAATTCTCATCCGTCCAAGAGCTGCACGAGGAACAATTCTCTCATGCGGCTCTGAAGGCATGCAACGGCGTACCCGATACCGGTATTGTCCGCTCATCAAACAGACGTATCGGCTCCTAGAGGCTCTTAGTAGTCAAGCGTTCTTGTCCACTCGAATGTTCAGGTTTTTGAAATTCGAAAAAGTCTTCAGCAATCATTATACCATATAGCGCCTAATTAAAATATGCGCTAATCCTTTCGTTTGGCTGCTAGTCGTTTGGGTCACGACGTTTGGGTCACGCCGTTTTGGTCAAGGACGTTTGGGTCACCCTGTTTGGGTCATGGACGTTTGGGTAACGAAAAAAAACAACCTTGTCGCCGCTTCCAGCGTTGTTTGCAAGCCCTGAAACAACAAGTACGACTTAGTCGCGTTCAAAATGGCCCCTTTTTGTTTGCTGTTTTTTTCGTGACCCAAACGCTGACCCAAACAGCGTGACCCAAACGTCGTCACCCAAACGGCGTGACCCAAATGTCCGTGACCCAAACGTCCCTTCAAAATTTTTAGCCGTGACCGAATCCGTGACCCAAACGGCGTGACCCAAACGTCCTGATCCCAAACGGCGTGTAACCTTTCGTTTTCATCCATGGAATGCGATCGGTACCTTTTAGCTAACCCTCTGCACGCTGTTTAATCGTGCTTTTACTAAGTTGAGCGCATATAAATAAAGAACATTTTAAACTATTCTCCTTATTTTTGTTTTAATGACATTCTAGCACAAACAGAACAGTTTCAGTGCATACACCGCTGCTCAAAAAGCCGTGGACACTAGTCAAAATTCCGTTTCAGATCTTTGGACCAGCAATATCGCTCAGTTTTCACTGTTATACGTTCGCGCGATTAATTTAAGCATATTCTTAATTGAAAAGCTTAACTGTTAATGAAACCAGCAATTTTTGCCTAGTGTCCACGGCTTTATGAGCAGCGACCAGATGTACGGCTAGCCCGAAAATTTGTGCCACCCAGCTACACATAGTGATTGACGTAGCGTCTTACTTTCCCAGACAGTATAGATTATCTGGGGGTACTACTTTTATGTTGGGTGCAGGTCCGTGGGTGTAACCCAATTGAGGCTGGACGAGCCTGTGTTAAAAAATCTCGAAAAACAGCGATTTCGGTGCATTTGGGATGCGGCCTGATCGGTGGCCGTGCAGCCGTTGGATGCAGCCCTAGCAACTTGCAGCCAACACGAAGGTTGTACCCACAGGTGTGCTCGATCGGCAGGAAAAATGCGACGCCACAATAAGCGCATTCATGCGCGGGGCAACTACATTTGTCGATTCAGCCTTGCCTTTTCTCGAAATTTATGAAATTTGATTTTCGCTGCAAAAAAAGTTATATGCACTGACGCATCAAATCTTTTTATCCCGCTGAAAAGGGCTATCCTATAGTATATAAAATGAGCCTCTAATGTAATAAAACAAGGTTAGTTGGTGACGTGAGCACCAAACATGAGGCTTTTAGTGGTGTCCACGACTTTTTGAGCACCTGTGTACGTCAGACCGCCTGCCTCAAATCATTTGGTTCTGAACCTCGGTGCTGAGCTGTTCGAGGCTTTCGTGCGACGAGTCGCTGCGACCCAGTGCTAGCGATTTTTGCCTCAGCGAACCGCATCGCTTGCGGTTCGGAGACGCCATTTTCGGAGTGTGTTGAGTAAGCACAAGTTACTAAGGTGCGTTCGAACTGAGATCACAGAATTGGCGCGAACGAAGCGCTTTGATGATGACAAATAATCCGCTTTACTCACGGAGTTATCCTTGGGCTCGAAGGAGAAAACACGAAGTGTTTGACGAACTGACTCAAACAATAAGGAAGGATTGTGCGCAACCGATACCGAACCTCGGATGGATGTATGGAGTAGATAGGAAGAAAGAAGCGACAAAACAATAGTATTATTTCTAGATGTCGTATCTTTGTCTTTCTTATGTGTCTGCCATGGATGGAACCGAGACCGTGTCTCAGTCTTGGAAAACCGAGAGTCTTCGACCATTTTGTAGGTTTCGGTCTCGGTTCGTTTTTGCACTCTCGGGTTTGGTTTTCAGAAACCCCCCCCCCTCCCCAGGCCATGAAACGTCGATCACGGCAAGCCGTACTATATGGGTCCCTGTCTTGTTCGTACATGTGATCCTACAATGAGTAGCAGTAACAATTAACAAGGGTGGAAAGCAGGTCACGTCCACTGAGCAGAAACTTACACGCAGCTGAGTGCACTCGATGCCCTTTGCCTTCGGCAACCAAAGCAAAAAAAATCTCTAAATACAAAACCGCATAACGCTGGTCTGAGGGCCGCTGGAAAGTCTGTGAATCAAGAAAATGAAATGCTGCCAGGTTTCGACAACATTCTTGGTACCGTTATATTGGTTCACGGATGACTGCCTATTAAGTATTTTAAGTAATTACATCAATCGTCACCGAAATGAGTCAGTAAGCTGCTTATAGAGAATTACCGTTTCCTTCGAGCTTCAACTTTAATGATTGCAGCGAAGGGACTACATGATCCCGCATAGTCTGTTTCGTGCTATTTTCACTATAGCTTGCCAACACTCGGTATAGCAGCCGTTAAGCGCTCTATGCGCATGACGCGCTTTTCGGGGGAAATCAAGAAAAAGATCTGTGAACCTACACAATAATCCTTGAAGATGAAGGTCCATGAACAGACTGCTAAAATTTGCAATGTGTTGAAGACACCTTGCATTAGCACGGTTGGCACTGCGGTAAAGCTGTGGCGGCGTGGGTAAAATCGAACGGATGAGTGTTAGCTAGGTTTTTTAACCTTTGGAATAGGTGGCTGTTTTAGTGAAAACTTATAGGTTCTTAGTAATTATCAGTTCTATGAATTTAGATAGGAAGTTGAAGTTAGAATTGCCTACGATCCCACTGCAGGGATGCATTCTGATTCTGAATCTGAAAATTCTGAATTCTGACGTTTTGGCCCATTCAGAATTCTGAAATAGGGCCAAAATGTCAGAAGAAGCACTAGGTAAAATGGCCCGCAGCTAGGCGCCGCCCAGAGCGAATTTTAGCTATATTTCTCAAGCTTTCACCTAAAATTTCGTTGGCATCGCCTGCGGCGGGCTGATTTGAACTCAGTTTCGAAAGTATACGGGCCGCATTTGCCCACTTGCCCATTGACATTACCTTATAAATCTCGTTTCCACAAGTCAAGCCAGTGTTCACGACAGGAGCGAATTTTCGACACTTACATTGCGGGCCGCCCAGAAAGTCTATAATCATTACAGGGAATTGTTTCCCCCCCCCCCTCGCCCAAATGTGATCAGTCTATGTTTACAACTAAGTTCAAAAACAGCCCGCCGCAGGCGATACCAGCAAAATTTTAGGTGCAAGTTCGAGAGATATAGCCAACATTGGCTCTGGGCGGCGCCTAGCGGCGGGCCGATTTCCCCAGTGCTGAGTACGTACATAATCGTTAGCTCGACCCGAACCCTCACCCCAGCCTGTAATCAAATGTAATTAGATGCCTACCCACCATCTGTAACGACTACAGTGTTCATGGTCGCTCCCTTGTTGGCAAAGTACCAAATTCTGAATTCTGATTCTGAAAATTCTGGATTCTGACGTTTTTGGCGATTCTGAATTCTGAATTTGATTTTTTAATTCTGAATTCTGAAATGAAAATCCGATCAGAATGCATCCCTGTCCCACTGGTAAGCCTTGTTAGTTAGCTAGTTGGATCCTGGTCCAAAAATCCCTATTCTGAAGGCAAAATCTCAATTGTTGTTACTTGCCTTTTTCGCAAAATCAAGATCCACGAAAACGTCCTTTCTTAGATCACGTTTGGTGGGGGTAGCAAGAATCCCAATTCTCGACGGCTATTTACAAGGATTGCCGACTTTCTTATGCATTGGTAGACATTTAACGCTGGCTTTTTGTAAAAGTTTGTTATATCCTGTTAGACCCAGGTAGATAACAAAGTCATCTTGATGTATTCGACAGACTTTTTGACTTTGTTTTGTCAGGCTTTCTGGTACACGTCCCCGTTCTAGCCTAATGTCACCGTATCCCCTGAAATTAAAAAAAACTGAAAATAGAAAACATGACGATGGGCATCAGAAGTTGTTTTTGGCAATAGCCTTCTGCGTTTCCTGTCGAGTGTCAACATGTCCCGGCTATGAATTCCTGCTTCGAGGCAGTGAACAGACTAGGGCTTGTCGTGGACAAAATGGATACGTATATCGCCCGCTACAGGTTTTTTCATTTGCTAAGACAACCTTTTAATATTTCTGCCACTGTCAGTTCTGCCAGAAAATGATACATCGCGTTGAGGTTTGCAGGGAAGTACACAATAAGAGAAGTCAGTGATTATGCAAGCGTGAAGTTTAGCGACGTAAGGTAGGGAAACGTATGAAACGTAGGGAAAATAATCCTTGTCATTTTTCAAAAGATAAAAGAAAATGATGCTCCTTCGATGGCCAGACGCCGCCAGAGCAAGATTTCACTATTCCTATTCATAGTTTTCCGGCCAAAACTGATTGATGTCGCCTGCAACGGACACCTTGCTATGAATTTCGACCATTACTAGGAGTTTGCCTATTTGTTTTAAAGGTCTTACACTGACTTTTTTTACGTTTTTTCTATAGCTGTTGACGGGCGGAGGGCGGTCAGCGCAATGATCACAACCGCTGACAAAGGAAGGTGAAAAAAATGTGCTATATACCAACGCAATGCACGCTTGCTGAGCGCTTCCAACGCAAAAACCGTCACGATTCTTATTTTCGGCATCGCAGCTAAAACTCGGAACCTGACTTGCATTTATGCGATGTCGAATCAGGATTTTAGAACGATGCTAGGCGCCATTAGAGCAAGTTTCTACCATGCGTATTAAGAGTGTGCAAGATATAAAAAGGATTTGATTCAAGTTTTTTTTTTGCATTTCTATAAGCGTCGTTTTTTCGAAGCGCATCTTCATGAATAAGGTTTACACGTTGCGAATTTCCGCAGCTTTCCTGCGACTGTACGGCATTTTTCAGGTTTTAAAATTCCTGTACGTGCGTTACACGACGTTTTAAAAAACCTAACATATTTTTACCGTATGTACACAAGGACTTTGTCCTCTGATTTATCGGTTCCCGGCTCCGGAGACCATGGGTCCCAGATTCCAGATGTCGGAGGGGGGGGGGACAAGCCCGTCTTTCATTGCTAATGCGGACCAGGTATTACGCATCAAACTCGTAAGCCATAATCCTGCTCTACCCCACATTTTTTTGGAAGAGACGAAATCCCGAGTCACATGCTACTCTGGTACCTGGCTCGGATTGGGCAGGGCATCAACTGTTTTTTTCAGCGTCAAAATTTGGCAGTGCCGCTTTTTCGTGTTGTACGGCCAGAGGCCAAGCAATGTAGTAGCAAGGCTAGTTTTTTATTGCTCGTAGAGATAAGACCGAAAGCTGTTTGACTCTTAACGGGGCTTCCAGAAAATATGTAAGCCTTACAGGGAGGGAGGGGAGGGTCAAGCCCTTGTTACGTAATCGGCACTAGGTAAAATGGCCCGCCGCTAGGGGCCGCCCAGTGCAAATTATCTAAAAACGTGCGGTGTCGCCCGCGGCGGGCCTATTTTCAACTCGATCTTGAACATATTTAGACCACATTTGCCCAATTTTGACCTAAAATTTTGTTAATGTCGCCTGCTCGGGCAGTCTCGAATGTCTCGGAACTGAGTTTTTTTCTTCAGTTCCGAGACACAGCCAGCCCATATTTAAGCGAAAATCTGACTATTGTAGTGGGAATTTCCTTTGGCGGCGCCAAGCGACTAGCCATTTTACATACCGATAAGCGTCGTTTTGACCGGTTTTTTTCGTGACTTTTCAGGCTAATTGTTCGTCTTCCTGACCAAATTTTTTATGTATTTTTTTGCCGGGGGGGACACAGCCTTGATTACATTTTGGTTACGGGAGGGGGGGAGGGGGGGGGGGGGAAAATGGCGATGTAATGCTTACAGACGTTCTGGAAGCTCCCTAAATAGTTTCCCATCGTCCTGTAGGAACATCATATCCCCGGAAAAGGACGCGTAATAAGGCTGTTTTCCTCAGAACGTTCTCTTTTCTGATGCCTCGAACGAGCTTTAGTTTGCCTTCTAGAAAATTTTATTGTGTTTCTGTGAGCTAGTAGCATCTAGAATATATTTTAGCGATTAAACAGGGCTTTCAAACTTGACTTATACCTGTTAATTGCATTACTGCAACTGCCTAGTTTCGTGCCCGTCATTTGTGTCAATCCCCATGGCCTCATGAGGCTCAACAGCTGGTTTGTGAAGTGAGAACTCCATCGGTTTGTGAGCAAAGGTTCGCCGTCAGTCGCAGAGACGCGCGCCTTTCGCGATTTCCGCCGCCTGATAAGCCGCGCAACTTAGAGGGACGGTTCTCGGCGGCCGCCAATGCTGCCCAATGCACTGCCGTCGGGTGTGGTGGCGTCCATGCGTAAAAACGTTCGCACTTACGTCCCACGTCCGTCGACATCAACTTTCCGGTGCGCTTCATTCCAGCTGCGTTCTTTTTGCTGGTTCTAGTCTTCAATGTTTACTTGCTTTTGTTAAGGCGATTGTACGCTATGTTTCCATACAAACGATAGAAAATTGGCTCCGACGGGGACAAAGTATTAGCCGCTTAATTAAAAAGTAAATAAATATAACCAGCATCGTGAGTATCCGGCAACCTAAATTCGGAGCCGGCAGGGTGCCGTGTTCACGTAATTTGGGCGAAATATTTGCAGGTCCTTGCCAAAATGTGTTGAGCCACGGACTGTACGGTCCGCGTCTAAGAAGGCAAAATACGCAAAAAATTCGCAAAGTATAAACTGGCTTAAATGCTAAAGACGTTCGCCTTCGCCTGACGCACGGTACTCGGCCCATATTTGTCTCGTACATGTGAGAGAGACGAGATTGAAGAGATGAAGAGATCTGTATGTCAGATGTCTTCAGTTAGGCCCGCCAATGACAGGGAGGAGATGTCAAAAACTATTTGATACTTAGTGTAGTCGATCATGTTCGCGCCGAAACATGATACTTTGATACTCTCGATTGTGCTCAGCGATGTGCTGACAACCTTATTGACGTTGTAATTTTGTGTAACTTTCCTTAACGGGTGGAGTAGTTACAGGAGTTTTGCGCGATAAAACCGGGAGCAATGAAACGGACGCGGATATCTTCAGGCGAAAGCCCGCGATAGATCGGATTTAAGCGAAAACGTTGCCCTCGTCGTTGCTTGCCAGAGCTGTTCCCGGTCTCAAAAGAGTTTTCAACCAAGTGGGCGCGGCAGTAAGCAAGGGTGTATATTTCTTTGCTAGCAGTAATAAACCATTATAATTGACAAATCAGGGAAAAAAGCGTCCTCAAAACAGGCCGTCGGAAGTTGTTACTAATGCGTAAGCGTCTACTGCTCATCACCATATTAGGGCGCAAAAAGAACGCATGCCCGGTTACCTATTCAATATACTCCTCCATCCTATTGGGTCTGAGCTACAGGTTTTTAAATCCATTAAGCGGACCAACAACTGAATTAGAATTTAGCAAACAAGCGGGAATATCTAGTGAGTTTTGTTGCAGCAAGTTCTGTAAACGCAAGAGGCCGAAATGCTCGTAAATTGTGCTTCGATCTCAGTACATTCATGACTTGGTCAGCGCCAGTACATTGCATTCTGAACGTCTCCACGCGACCAGCGATGAGTTTTGCAGCCGAGCCATACGATTTCTATGGTCGTTCCTGTAAACAGCATTCCAAACATTCCATCGGGATGAAGACAAGCGTGGTTAATTAGAATTCTCACGATAGCAGACGAATAGTCAGAAAAAATCTACGATAAGTTGCACGGCAAAAACCGTGCGATAAAGAAGAAGCGGGATAAGCTGTCGAAAGTCTTGGGTTTTGGCACTACAACCTAACCGTCATAACGTTCGATTTTCATCTTCTCGGACTAAGAAGGACAAATGGTTAAATATGCCTGAATTGTTTTTCGGGTCGCATTATTAATTTCTCCGCTCCACCGAGCCGTACGTTGGCCATTGACCGGCGCCGCGACTTTTTTACGATGCCGAGTCACGTCCACGAAATAAAAATTGACAAAATTGGTGCTTAATGCAAACACGCAATGCAGCAAAGACGTGAGTGGTAAGGAAAAAACTATCAAAAGGTAGAAAACGTTCGCTTACGCTTACTTGATTTTATTCGAAACCTGTCGGATCCTAAAAGACTCGAATTGTCTTCGTGTCTCATAGGTCAGTACTGCGCTAGAGAGCTGATGCGAGCTGTCTGTTTTTTTTCGAAACCGCCGAAGCGCCAGGGCACCGATGTTAATACGCTAACCTTGACACAATAGATATAACATTTTCACACGATTACAGTCATGATATACTTGTCTTCACAAGCTATTTTAGCTCCGGTTGCTGTCCTTGAAACCTGACGGTATAGTTTGTTAACCCCACAGCAATTTTAAAAGAAAGAGTCAAAACGGCAGCAATTTTTTACTAGTAATTTTTGCTCAAAACCTGGCTGCCCTACCCCAGTTTGTGGCGCGTGCTGGATAATTGAAAACTATGAATACTCCACACACAAAACACCCCTTCTAGGTCCGTCAAATTTACGAAAAAACAGTAAACGTCTGCATGTGCCCGATTAGATATACCTAAACGTATTTGGTACACTATTCAAATTGCAATTCTTCGCAGTTCTGGCAAAAAAACCAAATTTTAGGTAGGTCATATGAATGCATAGCATGGTAACGGCATGGGGAGAGAAAAGGGGTAGTTCCATTAACCTGAGAAGATAAGTTGCTCGATTAGGCGTTTGAGTCTTATGACTTCAAACAAACGCGCTGAAGGAGACAAAGCAGTCATTTTAGTAGCAACTCCTTTTGGATTTATTTTTTGGATTTGGATGAAAACATTGTCCGAGCCATGCAACAGCCGCCATAACCGCCGACCAGCCGCGCATGGCATCATTCATCGATAGAGTACTCAAACCTGTCGTTTTGTCGAGTCGCGAAGCATACATGTTTGGCTTCAATCGAAACACGACTTCAAATTCCGTAATATTACAGAATCTTATTCTTCTAATCTAGGGTCCAAGATACGGCAGCTTCGTGGACAGGTATCCACATCTATGAACTGCTAAGAAATCAAGTCAAGAAATTCCGTGTCAGCTGCAGGTTTTAAAAAATAAATTACTGGTAATTCACTCGTAAACTTTACTTGCTACAAGCATCCTTTTAAATGCACAGGCTTATTACATCTTTTTTCTTCGCCGGCTAAATGGTGCGATCGTTTGCATGTGTTTGCCTGATGTCGACAAATATAATTTTTGATTGCAAGCTCTAAAGTTGGCACTTGGTTGCATCAGAGCATCCTAAAGCAAGGCGGGTGAGGCGCGGCATAGCCGCGTGATCAAAATTCTCATGCCGCTTCTACGCAACCAACATAGTAACTGCCTTCTAGCACTCAGCAGACACAGCGTACACAACAACTACTATGACTATAAAGGAATTATCATTCGGCTAAGCAATGGGAAACTCGTCGTTGTTTACGCAACGTGATTTCCAGCGAGTGATAAGCCTCCACAGCCAAGGAGGAACCTCTTAGGATGAGTGCGCGCCGGAGAATGTCCTCCACGCCGTGAATGCGTGCGCACTTTGCGCAGCACACCGTTGATGTCGGCTGGACTTGAGGCCAACCGCGTTTTTTTGCCATTTCCCTCCTTTGTTGCTTCATGCTTTCCTTTCGTACCCACATTATTGTTTGCTTAAATGCCAGATCAGCTGGCCGAGTAAGTTGAGATTGCAGTGATGAGTTTGGTGGGCGATGTCATTATGAGCCGTATGTTATTTGCGGGAAGCAAATGATGCCCAGAGCAACTGCACTATATAACCTGCCTGCCAGTGAGTACATGCCATCCTACACGCGAAACTCGCGTTTCGTGATACATCGCGTTGAGGTTTGCAGGGAAGTACACAATAAGAGAAGTCAGTGATTATGCAAGCGTGAAGTTTAGCGACGTAAGGTAGGGAAACGTATGAAACGTAGGGAAAATAATCCTTGTCATTTTTCAAAAGATAAAAGAAAATGATGCTCCTTCGATGGCCAGACGCCGCCAGAGCAAGATTTCACTATTCCTATTCATAGTTTTCCGGCCAAAACTGATTGATGTCGCCTGCAACGGACACCTTGCTATGAATTTCGACCATTACTAGGAGTTTGCCTATTTGTTTTAAAGGTCTTACACTGACTTTTTTTACGTTTTTTCTATAGCTGTTGACGGGCGGAGGGCGGTCAGCGCAATGATCACAACCGCTGACAAAGGAAGGTGAAAAAAATGTGCTATATACCAACGCAATGCACGCTTGCTGAGCGCTTCCAACGCAAAAACCGTCACGATTCTTATTTTCGGCATCGCAGCTAAAACTCGGAACCTGACTTGCATTTATGCGATGTCGAATCAGGATTTTAGAACGATGCTAGGCGCCATTAGAGCAAGTTTCTACCATGCGTATTAAGAGTGTGCAAGATATAAAAAGGATTTGATTCAAGTTTTTTTTTTGCATTTCTATAAGCGTCGTTTTTTCGAAGCGCATCTTCATGAATAAGGTTTACACGTTGCGAATTTCCGCAGCTTTCCTGCGACTGTACGGCATTTTTCAGGTTTTAAAATTCCTGTACGTGCGTTACACGACGTTTTAAAAAACCTAACATATTTTTACCGTATGTACACAAGGACTTTGTCCTCTGATTTATCGGTTCCCGGCTCCGGAGACCATGGGTCCCAGATTCCAGATGTCGGAGGGGGGGGGGACAAGCCCGTCTTTCATTGCTAATGCGGACCAGGTATTACGCATCAAACTCGTAAGCCATAATCCTGCTCTACCCCACATTTTTTTGGAAGAGACGAAATCCCGAGTCACATGCTACTCTGGTACCTGGCTCGGATTGGGCAGGGCATCAACTGTTTTTTTCAGCGTCAAAATTTGGCAGTGCCGCTTTTTCGTGTTGTACGGCCAGAGGCCAAGCAATGTAGTAGCAAGGCTAGTTTTTTATTGCTCGTAGAGATAAGACCGAAAGCTGTTTGACTCTTAACGGGGCTTCCAGAAAATATGTAAGCCTTACAGGGAGGGAGGGGGGGGGGTCAAGCCCTTGTTACGTAATCGGCACTAGGTAAAATGGCCCGCCGCTAGGGGCCGCCCAGTGCAAATTATCTAAAAACGTGCGGTGTCGCCCGCGGCGGGCCTATTTTCAACTCGATCTTGAACATATTTAGACCACATTTGCCCAATTTTGACCTAAAATTTTGTTAATGTCGCCTGCTCGGGCAGTCTCGAATGTCTCGGAACTGAGTTTTTTTCTTCAGTTCCGAGACACAGCCAGCCCATATTTAAGCGAAAATCTGACTATTGTAGTGGGAATTTCCTTTGGCGGCGCCGAGCGACTAGCCATTTTACATACCGATAAGCGTCGTTTTGACCGGTTTTCGTGACTTTTCAGGCTAATTGTTCGTCTTCCTGACCAAATTTTTTATGTATTTTTTTGCCGGGGGGGACACAGCCTTGATTACATTTTGGTTACGGGAGGGGGGGAGGGGGGGGGGGTAAAAATGGCGATGTAATGCTTACAGACGTTCTGGAAGCTCCCTAAATAGCTTCCCATCGTCCTGTAGGAACATCATATCCCCGGAAAAGGACGCGTAATAAGGCTGTTTTCCTCAGAACGTTCTCTTTTCTGATGCCTCGAACGAGCTTTAGTTTGCCTTCTAGAAAATTTTATTGTGTTTCTGTGAGCTAGTAGCATCTAGAATATATTTTAGCGATTAAACAGGGCTTTCAAACTTGACTTATACCTGTTAATTGCATTACTGCAACTGCCTAGTTTCGTGCCCGTCATTTGTGTCAATCCCCATGGCCTCATGAGGCTCAACAGCTGGTTTGTGAAGTGAGAACTCCATCGGTTTGTGAGCAAAGGTTCGCCGTCAGTCGCAGAGACGCGCGCCTTTCGCGATTTCCGCCGCCTGATAAGCCGCGCAACTTAGAGGGACGGTTCTCGGCGGCCGCCAATGCTGCCCAATGCACTGCCGTCGGGTGTGGTGGCGTCCATGCGTAAAAACGTTCGCACTTACGTCCCACGTCCGTCGACATCAACTTTCCGGTGCGCTTCATTCCAGCTGCGTTCTTTTTGCTGGTTCTAGTCTTCAATGTTTACTTGCTTTTGTTAAGGCGATTGTACGCTATGTTTCCATACAAACGATAGAAAATTGGCTCCGACGGGGACAAAGTATTAGCCGCTTAATTAAAAAGTAAATAAATATAACCAGCATCGTGAGTATCCGGCAACCTAAATTCGGAGCCGGCAGGGTGCCGTGTTCACGTAATTTGGGCGAAATATTTGCAGGTCCTTGCCAAAATGTGTTGAGCCACGGACTGTACGGTCCGCGTCTAAGAAGGCAAAATACGCAAAAAATTCGCAAAGTATAAACTGGCTTAAATGCTAAAGACGTTCGCCTTCGCCTGACGCACGGTACTCGGCCCATATTTGTCTCGTACATGTGAGAGAGACGAGATTGAAGAGATGAAGAGATCTGTATGTCAGATGTCTTCAGTTAGGCCCGCCAATGACAGGGAGGAGATGTCAAAAACTATTTGATACTTAGTGTAGTCGATCATGTTCGCGCCGAAACATGATACTTTGATACTCTCGATTGTGCTCAGCGATGTGCTGACAACCTTATTGACGTTGTAATTTTGTGTAACTTTCCTTAACGGGTGGAGTAGTTACAGGAGTTTTGCGCGATAAAACCGGGAGCAATGAAACGGACGCGGATATCTTCAGGCGAAAGCCCGCGATAGATCGGATTTAAGCGAAAACGTTGCCCTCGTCGTTGCTTGCCAGAGCTGTTCCCGGTCTCAAAAGAGTTTTCAACCAAGTGGGCGCGGCAGTAAGCAAGGGTGTATATTTCTTTGCTAGCAGTAATAAACCATTATAATTGACAAATCAGGGAAAAAAGCGTCCTCAAAACAGGCCGTCGGAAGTTGTTACTAATGCGTAAGCGTCTACTGCTCATCACCATATTAGGGCGCAAAAAGAACGCATGCCCGGTTACCTATTCAATATACTCCTCCATCCTATTGGGTCTGAGCTACAGGTTTTTAAATCCATTAAGCGGACCAACAACTGAATTAGAATTTAGCAAACAAGCGGGAATATCTATTGAGTTTTGTTGCAGCAAGTTCTGTAAACGCAAGAGGCCGAAATGCTCGTAAATTGTGCTTCGATCTCAGTACATTCATGACTTGGTCAGCGCCAGTACATTGCATTCTGAACGTCTCCACGCGACCAGCGATGAGTTTTGCAGCCGAGCCATACGATTTCTATGGTCGTTCCTGTAAACAGCATTCCAAACATTCCATCGGGATGAAGACAAGCGTGGTTAATTAGAATTCTCACGATAGCAGACGAATAGTCAGAAAAAATCTACGATAAGTTGCACGGCAAAAACCGTGCGATAAAGAAGAAGCGGGATAAGCTGTCGAAAGTCTTGGGTTTTGGCACTACAACCTAACCGTCATAACGTTCGATTTTCATCTTCTCGGACTAAGAAGGACAAATGGTTAAATATGCCTGAATTGTTTTTCGGGTCGCATTATTAATTTCTCCGCTCCACCGAGCCGTACGTTGGCCATTGACCGGCGCCGCGACTTTTTTACGATGCCGAGTCACGTCCACGAAATAAAAATTGACAAAATTGGTGCTTAATGCAAACACGCAATGCAGCAAAGACGTGAGTGGTAAGGAAAAAACTATCAAAAGGTAGAAAACGTTCGCTTACGCTTACTTGATTTTATTCGAAACCTGTCGGATCCTAAAAGACTCGAATTGTCTTCGTGTCTCATAGGTCAGTACTGCGCTAGAGAGCTGATGCGAGCTGTCTGTTTTTTTTCGAAACCGCCGAAGCGCCAGGGCACCGATGTTAATACGCTAACCTTGACACAATAGATATAACATTTTCACACGATTACAGTCATGATATACTTGTCTTCACAAGCTATTTTAGCTCCGGTTGCTGTCCTTGAAACCTGACGGTATAGTTTGTTAACCCCACAGCAATTTTAAAAGAAAGAGTCAAAACGGCAGCAATTTTTTACTAGTAATTTTTGCTCAAAACCTGGCTGCCCTACCCCAGTTTGTGGCGCGTGCTGGATAATTGAAAACTATGAATACTCCACACACAAAACACCCCTTCTAGGTCCGTCAAATTTACGAAAAAACAGTAAACGTCTGCATGTGCCCGATTAGATATACCTAAACGTATTTGGTACACTATTCAAATTGCAATTCTTCGCAGTTCTGGCAAAAAAACCAAATTTTAGGTAGGTCATATGAATGCATAGCATGGTAACGGCATGGGGAGAGAAAAGGGGTAGTTCCATTAACCTGAGAAGATAAGTTGCTCGATTAGGCGTTTGAGTCTTATGACTTCAAACAAACGCGCTGAAGGAGACAAAGCAGTCATTTTAGTAGCAACTCCTTTTGGATTTATTTTTTGGATTTGGATGAAAACATTGTCCGAGCCATGCAACAGCCGCCATAACCGCCGACCAGCCGCGCATGGCATCATTCATCGATAGAGTACTCAAACCTGTCGTTTTGTCGAGTCGCGAAGCATACATGTTTGGCTTCAATCGAAACACGACTTCAAATTCCGTAATATTACAGAATCTTATTCTTCTAATCTAGGGTCCAAGATACGGCAGCTTCGTGGACAGGTATCCACATCTATGAACTGCTAAGAAATCAAGTCAAGAAATTCCGTGTCAGCTGCAGGTTTTAAAAAATAAATTACTGGTAATTCACTCGTAAACTTTACTTGCTACAAGCATCCTTTTAAATGCACAGGCTTATTACATCTTTTTTCTTCGCCGGCTAAATGGTGCGATCGTTTGCATGTGTTTGCCTGATGTCGACAAATATAATTTTTGATTGCAAGCTCTAAAGTTGGCACTTGGTTGCATCAGAGCATCCTAAAGCAAGGCGGGTGAGGCGCGGCATAGCCGCGTGATCAAAATTCTCATGCCGCTTCTACGCAACCAACATAGTAACTGCCTTCTAGCACTCAGCAGACACAGCGTACACAACAACTACTATGACTATAAAGGAATTATCATTCGGCTAAGCAATGGGAAACTCGTCGTTGTTTACGCAACGTGATTTCCAGCGAGTGATAAGCCTCCACAGCCAAGGAGGAACCTCTTAGGATGAGTGCGCGCCGGAGAATGTCCTCCACGCCGTGAATGCGTGCGCACTTTGCGCAGCACACCGTTGATGTCGGCTGGACTTGAGGCCAACCGCGTTTTTTTGCCATTTCCCTCCTTTGTTGCTTCATGCTTTCCTTTCGTACCCACATTATTGTTTGCTTAAATGCCAGATCAGCTGGCCGAGTAAGTTGAGATTGCAGTGATGAGTTTGGTGGGCGATGTCATTATGAGCCGTATGTTATTTGCGGGAAGCAAATGATGCCCAGAGCAACTGCACTATATAACCTGCCTGCCAGTGAGTACATGCCATCCTACACGCGAAACTCGCGTTTCGTGATACATCGCGTTGAGGTTTGCAGGGAAGTACACAATAAGAGAAGTCAGTGATTATGCAAGCGTGAAGTTTAGCGACGTAAGGTAGGGAAACGTATGAAACGTAGGGAAAATAATCCTTGTCATTTTTCAAAAGATAAAAGAAAATGATGCTCCTTCGATGGCCAGACGCCGCCAGAGCAAGATTTCACTATTCCTATTCATAGTTTTCCGGCCAAAACTGATTGATGTCGCCTGCAACGGACACCTTGCTATGAATTTCGACCATTACTAGGAGTTTGCCTATTTGTTTTAAAGGTCTTACACTGACTTTTTTTACGTTTTTTCTATAGCTGTTGACGGGCGGAGGGCGGTCAGCGCAATGATCACAACCGCTGACAAAGGAAGGTGAAAAAAATGTGCTATATACCAACGCAATGCACGCTTGCTGAGCGCTTCCAACGCAAAAACCGTCACGATTCTTATTTTCGGCATCGCAGCTAAAACTCGGAACCTGACTTGCATTTATGCGATGTCGAATCAGGATTTTAGAACGATGCTAGGCGCCATTAGAGCAAGTTTCTACCATGCGTATTAAGAGTGTGCAAGATATAAAAAGGATTTGATTCAAGTTTTTTTTTTGCATTTCTATAAGCGTCGTTTTTTCGAAGCGCATCTTCATGAATAAGGTTTACACGTTGCGAATTTCCGCAGCTTTCCTGCGACTGTACGGCATTTTTCAGGTTTTAAAATTCCTGTACGTGCGTTACACGACGTTTTAAAAAACCTAACATATTTTTACCGTATGTACACAAGGACTTTGTCCTCTGATTTATCGGTTCCCGGCTCCGGAGACCATGGGTCCCAGATTCCAGATGTCGGAGGGGGGGGGGACAAGCCCGTCTTTCATTGCTAATGCGGACCAGGTATTACGCATCAAACTCGTAAGCCATAATCCTGCTCTACCCCACATTTTTTTGGAAGAGACGAAATCCCGAGTCACATGCTACTCTGGTACCTGGCTCGGATTGGGCAGGGCATCAACTGTTTTTTTCAGCGTCAAAATTTGGCAGTGCCGCTTTTTCGTGTTGTACGGCCAGAGGCCAAGCAATGTAGTAGCAAGGCTAGTTTTTTTATTGCTCGTAGAGATAAGACCGAAAGCTGTTTGACTCTTAACGGGGCTTCCAGAAAATATGTAAGCCTTACAGGGAGGGAGGGGAGGGTCAAGCCCTTGTTACGTAATCGGCACTAGGTAAAATGGCCCGCCGCTAGGGGCCGCCCAGTGCAAATTATCTAAAAACGTGCGGTGTCGCCCGCGGCGGGCCTATTTTCAACTCGATCTTGAACATATTTAGACCACATTTGCCCAATTTTGACCTAAAATTTTGTTAATGTCGCCTGCTCGGGCAGTCTCGAATGTCTCGGAACTGAGTTTTTTTCTTCAGTTCCGAGACACAGCCAGCCCATATTTAAGCGAAAATCTGACTATTGTAGTGGGAATTTCCTTTGGCGGCGCCAAGCGACTAGCCATTTTACATACCGATAAGCGTCGTTTTGACCGGTTTTTTCGTGACTTTTCAGGCTAATTGTTCGTCTTCCTGACCAAATTTTTTATGTATTTTTTTGCCGGGGGGGGTAGACACAGCCTTGATTACATTTTGGTTACGGGAGGGGGGAGGGGGGGGGGGTAAAAATGGCGATGTAATGCTTACAGACGTTCTGGAAGCTCCCTAAATAGCTTCCCATCGTCCTGTAGGAACATCATATCCCCGGAAAAGGACGCGTAATAAGGCTGTTTTCCTCAGAACGTTCTCTTTTCTGATGCCTCGAACGAGCTTTAGTTTGCCTTCTAGAAAATTTTATTGTGTTTCTGTGAGCTAGTAGCATCTAGAATATATTTTAGCGATTAAACAGGGCTTTCAAACTTGACTTATACCTGTTAATTGCATTACTGCAACTGCCTAGTTTCGTGCCCGTCATTTGTGTCAATCCCCATGGCCTCATGAGGCTCAACAGCTGGTTTGTGAAGTGAGAACTCCATCGGTTTGTGAGCAAAGGTTCGCCGTCAGTCGCAGAGACGCGCGCCTTTCGCGATTTCCGCCGCCTGATAAGCCGCGCAACTTAGAGGGACGGTTCTCGGCGGCCGCCAATGCTGCCCAATGCACTGCCGTCGGGTGTGGTGGCGTCCATGCGTAAAAACGTTCGCACTTACGTCCCACGTCCGTCGACATCAACTTTCCGGTGCGCTTCATTCCAGCTGCGTTCTTTTTGCTGGTTCTAGTCTTCAATGTTTACTTGCTTTTGTTAAGGCGATTGTACGCTATGTTTCCATACAAACGATAGAAAATTGGCTCCGACGGGGACAAAGTATTAGCCGCTTAATTAAAAAGTAAATAAATATAACCAGCATCGTGAGTATCCGGCAACCTAAATTCGGAGCCGGCAGGGTGCCGTGTTCACGTAATTTCGGCGAAATATTTGCAGGTCCTTGCCAAAATGTGTTGAGCCACGGACTGTACGGTCCGCGTCTAAGAAGGCAAAATACGCAAAAAATTCGCAAAGTATAAACTGGCTTAAATGCTAAAGACGTTCGCCTTCGCCTGACGCACGGTACTCGGCCCATATTTGTCTCGTACATGTGAGAGAGACGAGATTGAAGAGATGAAGAGATCTGTATGTCAGATGTCTTCAGTTAGGCCCGCCAATGACAGGGAGGAGATGTCAAAAACTATTTGATACTTAGTGTAGTCGATCATGTTCGCGCCGAAACATGATACTTTGATACTCTCGATTGTGCTCAGCGATGTGCTGACAACCTTATTGACGTTGTAATTTTGTGTAACTTTCCTTAACGGGTGGAGTAGTTACAGGAGTTTTGCGCGATAAAACCGGGAGCAATGAAACGGACGCGGATATCTTCAGGCGAAAGCCCGCGATAGATCGGATTTAAGCGAAAACGTTGCCCTCGTCGTTGCTTGCCAGAGCTGTTCCCGGTCTCAAAAGAGTTTTCAACCAAGTGGGCGCGGCAGTAAGCAAGGGTGTATATTTCTTTGCTAGCAGTAATAAACCATTATAATTGACAAATCAGGGAAAAAAGCGTCCTCAAAACAGGCCGTCGGAAGTTGTTACTAATGCGTAAGCGTCTACTGCTCATCACCATATTAGGGCGCAAAAAGAACGCATGCCCGGTTACCTATTCAATATACTCCTCCATCCTATTGGGTCTGAGCTACAGGTTTTTAAATCCATTAAGCGGACCAACAACTGAATTAGAATTTAGCAAACAAGCGGGAATATCTATTGAGTTTTGTTGCAGCAAGTTCTGTAAACGCAAGAGGCCGAAATGCTCGTAAATTGTGCTTCGATCTCAGTACATTCATGACTTGGTCAGCGCCAGTACATTGCATTCTGAACGTCTCCACGCGACCAGCGATGAGTTTTGCAGCCGAGCCATACGATTTCTATGGTCGTTCCTGTAAAACAGCATTCCAAACATTCCATCGGGATGAAGACAAGCGTGGTTAATTAGAATTCTCACGATAGCAGACGAATAGTCAGAAAAAATCTACGATAAGTTGCACGGCAAAAACCGTGCGATAAAGAAGAAGCGGGATAAGCTGTCGAAAGTCTTGGGTTTTGGCACTACAACCTAACCGTCATAACGTTCGATTTTCATCTTCTCGGACTAAGAAGGACAAATGG
>JNEY01000327.1:0-11785 GCA_020875895.1 Aphelenchus avenae
ACTGGAAGCTTTCTCCACGAAGGTTAGCGAATGTTTAATTGGCTTCGGTGAACCCTTTGCCAAAAGTGATTCGATCATTGTATTTAATGGCGTAATTCGTGCTGCGCGGAGGAAAACGACAGTCGAGTCGGATCTATTTTTGGAGGCTCAAACCGCATATCGCTTTCAGATGATATCATAGCTTATTCCTAGAGAATTCGAAACAAAATTATATTGAAAGCGGGAAAATCACTTTGGTCGGCACAACAGAAAGAGAAACGTATTCTTTGATGCAACCGCCGAAAGCTTCAAGCTCCACAGCAGGACAAACCGTTCTGCGCGTATATATGAGTCTTCCAAAGCAGTTCGAACCGTCATGGTCCCTTGTCTGCTCATCGTCGTCTGTCTAGCCTACTCGGCGCTTTTGGAGGGCTATGAGCTACCTCCAGAGCGTCCTGTAAGTCTCCGCCAGTTTATCCTAGGCGCCCCGGCCAATGGAGACGTCCTCCTGTCCGGAGAGGTCCTCAAGGAGGCCCAGGCTCTAGCCGGACCCTTGGAGGCCGTGAGAGCCGCTACGACGAAACTGTCCGAGGACGACAAGCACGACCTTCGTAAACTTCTCGAGGACCGAAGTGTCAGCAAGGGCAAAATCGCCAGGAAAATCGAGTCGCACATCAACAAGCTACGCGCCGCGTACGAGGTAAGATAGTCATATCCTATGTTTAACTGAGCTGAAATGAGCTAATTGAATTGAACCAGACCCAATTCACTTCAAGTTCCGTTCCATGCCTAAATAAATTCTAGCTCAATGCGCCGAAAACCCTAAATGAACGAAGCATTTCATTGAACTCTCACATAGTTCAAGTGATCAAGTTCAAGCTGAGTTCAGTGCTTTAAAAAATTCTGGTTCAGTATAGCCCTGGCCCTAGCCCTGTTCATACGACTGTTTGCTACGGATAGGAAGACTAAGACCCAACCTCGAACAAAGAGACTTTGCAGGTGGCACACGCGGTAGAGGTCAACGACGCTTTCAAGGCCGGTCTTGCGCTTCGCGCCGCAGCCGTCACCTCGCTTAGGGAACCGCTCCAGAAGCTCGGCCTCTCCGACTACTACGCCAAGATCGAGGTTTGTCAGGAGCACCTATGTTGGCTATGGGAGCGGCTATGGAAGCCACTTTAGAAGGCATTCAACGATGACAGCCTGACTCTGGTGGAAGAGATGGACGCCCTCAACAAGGCCCGAGCCGAGGCGGCCGAGTCCGGAAAGCTTCCAAAAGAGCAGGCGGAGCAGCTAAGGAAAAAGAACACTGCCGACCATTACGTCGAGGATACGTACAGCTTCCTGACCGGCGAACTACCGCTTTCTCTTTAAACCTGCGCCTATGAAGTTGTTGAAGATTAAGCGTATCATTAAGCTCGTACCACTCAATATGTTCTGTTCCGGGAAGCCAGAGAGCATGAGAGGGCGACCGAGAGTAGGACTAGAAAGTTCGGGAATTTTGTCTGAAAGCTAGATTTGCCTGCATGACCCTAGACCCCCACGTATCCGCAACTAAGGCTTAGTTAAAAAAATCCATTTTGCCAGATTTGGAAGCATGCACAAGCAGTTTAGCAGGTCTTTCCTTAATTTTCGGGGTACTGAAAGAACGATCAGCGATTCTGAGTGCCATTAGATGAGATGCAACTATTGACAAGCCTTGGTAGAGTCCTTGGCCGGAAGTACGCTACCACGCGATTCTCTTCGGCTAGTGGTGCCAATTTCGCGGGTTTGCATCCCAATGACACTGCCTCGGATGACTAGCATTATCATGATAGGCTCGTAAAAGATGCAAACAGAAGTTTTATTTGTATCAGGTGAATGAATGTCGTGACCTTGTTTATTTCGACTCCGGGAACGGATTGATCGACATGCACGCCTTGAACATCTGCTTCGGACAGTCCTTCAGCTTCACAAGATCATCGCGGTTGGCTTGTGCGGGAGGAGTCCCGTTGCACATGCGGAGACAAAACCTGAAAGCAACTGCCGTACTTTCTCAGATAATCGCCGGTACCTACGAACGGCCGATAGGGAGATGAGTAGTATGGAGTCCATACTACTGCGATAGGCCCGACCTGATTTTGGCTGCTCTCAGGAGAATTTTTAAACGGTCCTTGGTAGGCCTGGCTAGCATCTAGCTATTTTCACTAGATTCGTCAAATCTGATAACATTTTGTCGATTTTCAAGTTAACGGCGGAACTTACCCAGACATGTTCAGCTTGGCGCAGCACTCGCTGTTGTCCCTGTCCCCGTTAACGCATTCGATTACGGCGCGCGAGTAGAGTGTGACGTCTTCCTGCGCACCGCGACCCTTCGTGGCCACGCACGCGTGGATCGTCATACCCTCGTTGACGTCCTGCCCTCCGACTAGGACAGCACAGACGAGAAGCATCACGAAGTACAGAAGCGCCATTATGTTTGGTTCCGCAAAAAAGACGCTTTCCCTGTCGAGTAGTCGCTCAATGCGGTTGACGAAAGGGCAGCAGCTACCTGGACCCAACTCAGACGTCAGCACGTCATACTTGTTGATCAGGCCAAATTAAACGACAGTACCCAACCATTTCATCTTCTCGACTGTGAGGCATTCGGCCATCTCGGCGGCTCCTTTGAGTGGAAGCATAAGCGTATCAACGCTAAAAAGGACCACCTACAAGATTTGGTCGAGATGGATCTGAAAAGCGCTGATGGTCGGCAAACATTTTTGATTAATAGCATGCCGAAAGGCCTGTATCAACGGCGCCGATCAGGATGGACCAGGCAGATGACGATATGGTGACTGCATTTCACTTACCAGCATTGCGAAAATCCCACGTCACTTCTTCAGAGTTCAAACGTACCGACAGAATGAAAGGCATAATAGCTGTTAAAACCTTCTGATGGTCTGAGTGTTTTCCGGCCAATGTCTCGTGCCTTTGCGGCTCCTCTGACTGGTAGAATACCTAAGCGCATGCACCGACAAAGCGACCACCTACAAATTTCGTCGTTGTGAATATGAAAGCGCTGCCGGTCGCCATCAATACCAAAAGGACTACGTCCCGGTTTTGAAAAAGAAAGGGGCAGATGACGCCAAACGTCGGGCTAATATCATTGCGAATCTAACGTCACTTCTTCGAAGTTCAAACGTACCGCCTGAATAAGGGGAATGATAGATGTAAAGCTTTCTGTTAGCTTGAAGGCTAATGTATGATGTCTTACGAGATGAACCATATAAAACCGACTGCGACGCGCCGTTTCATTTATACTTGCTTCGCCGTTCGAACTCGCTCCTTAGCACATCATGTTCCGCTTCGCAGTCGCACTCGCCGTGATCGTCTGTGCCATTCACGAGGCCGACGCCTGCTACAAAGTCATCGGTCGCGTGCTAACGCCCGAGCACGGAACGCGTCTTCACAAGTGCGTGATGGGCAAGGGCGTGAGCGATCTGGACGGCCTGAAGTACTCGAACGCCGTCCTCGAGTGCCTCAATCGCGACACCAGCAACGTGGACTGCTGCAAGGCCGAGGGCGTCAGCAGGTAAGGAAGGACTTTTTTACACAACCATCGGTTAATCGGTGCCGATCGTTTAGGAATTGCCTCCGGCTCTGCAACGGCACCGTGCCGCAAAACATTGCCTCTACGGACGACTTCGATGCCCTGGCTAAATGTCCGAAGAACGCATTCAAATGCCTCGACTTTGGCTTGTACGCATAGGCCGGTTTATACCACAGTTGCCTTCCATGATAATGTGGCTCTATAAAAGAAATCACAACAGATTGTGTTCCGTGAAGCAGTCGGTTCGGGACTGGTACGGGAAAAATACCAATCCAAAACCCTTAAAAGTATTGGATAAAGGCGATCCAAAAAAATGGCCAAAAAAAGCAAATTAAAATTGGACCCGAGCAAGCCAAATGAATCTCGGCGTTCTCATCCAGAAAACTTAGGTCAACCGCCACACTGATTAGGTCAACTACGTAGCACCAGTCGATGATGAACTCGTGTCCGATGACAATCTCGATCTCGCCGTAGTGGAGCTCGAAAAAAACCCTAAGCCTTCGACTCATAAGCGATAGCAAATATTGTCTGCTCATTTATGAGAGCGAAGTTCGCGCAGTCGTCTTCGATGGAGCAGACAAATTCGAGCTAGATCGGCGGAAGCGCTCGCATTTGCTAGCCAGTTATTCAGCGCCATCCTGTCATTCCGAGTCTAATACGTAACTGCGCACAGCTGGCCGAAAAGTCATCATGAGTCTCTCGCCAGCTCATTGCCGATCGTCATCGACGGCCACCGGCTACGAGGGCTCATTAGTCGCCAGCTGATCCGTTTGCGACAGCTGCTTGCAACGATTGTCGGCCACACTATCGATCATCGTCGGTTAGCAGCTGACAAGATCATTATTTATCGGGAGTTGAAATAGCTCTACCTTTACCGCCAAAGATGATGGGAAACACGAAAAGAAAAAGGGTTCACCTGATCTTTTCGCGGCTTGAGCACACCTAGCGTGAGGTCCGATGTCTACCGCATGTTTTTGAGAACCTTAACTACACAAAGGGAAGGGTTCTCACTTTCTGCCTCATCTTAGATGACTGACGCTATGATGAAAAGTAAGAACTTTTTGCATAGGTAGCAGCCACAACAATAGCTCAGGACAAAAGCTTACATATCTAGGCAGGAGTACCAGGAGTCCCAGCATCACGATTCGGCGTGGCACAAGCGTGTCCCGGCTTATGAAATTCAAGGACAATCATGCCAGGTTCAGTAGCGTGTTATGCTTCTTTAGCTGTCGGTTCAGTCTGCAAGAACCCGCTTTCCGTCTTGTTTTTCGGCTGGAACCGACATTGTATAAGTTGCAGAAATCCGCACTCGTCCCATCAGCCGCATTCCGTTGTCACCCGGTTGATCCACTCGAGGACCCGTCGAGGGTCCGCTGCTTAAGGTCGTCACAACCGACCGCCGCCAAGGCGGAAGAGTTAGCCGCGACGTCCGCGAGGAGCTAAGCGTTCGATTAGTGAAAGGACCACCGTTCGCAGCGGGCCTCGATGAGTGAACGAGTGGCTTTGTCGAGCTGACGTGCGGCTGTTCCGTCCGTTCGTTTTTACAAACGAGAATTATGCCTGCCTTTGCTCTTAATGGCACCTGCTCCGTTTTGTTGTGACCGAAGCGGCGTTTTCGACATAGCTCGCGGAGAGTGACTTCCTCGAGGATGTCCACTGCACGTTATGATCGATGGCTTCGGATATTGACGCAGCATGATGGCTTTTTTCGCTTAACCTCTCGAATCTTCCGAGTTCTGGGTCTCGTCTCTATCATTTGTGCTGTGAAATTTAGTCCATGCCTAAGCAATTTTGGTTTAAGATTATACAGCTAAGCATCAGCCTAAGAATATATGCCTCAGCAACTAGGGCCCAGTCTAAGCAATCGAGCCCGATCCTAAGCCTAAGTACCTAACTTATTCCAAGCCCTTCGCGAAAAGTATACGAAGCTAATTAGTACGTTTTTTCGCAGGATTTGCCAGCAATTTTCCGTGTTTACAAATGTTAACAGTTTTTCCTTGCGCAATGTCAGTGCACGATTACGTGAATGTGAACCTTTCAGTTCTAACAAATAATTGGGTCAGTTTTTCGCCATTTTTGGAGTTTGTTCCAGGGCGACCATAAGTCGTACCGGCGGTCGACATACGGCATTTACTGCTTTACAGCATGGGCAGAGGTCGACGTTCACGGCTTTTCGGTACTCAGGTAAAGGTCGAGGGGGAAACCTTCCCCGTCACTGCCCAGTAAAACGAACGTGTGTAGTGTCGTCTGCCACATCTCCAGTGTCTTAGCCACGTGCAGCTCATTTGCAAGCGGTGGTTGCCGAATATGCCGAAGCGCATACAATTACATTTCCCGCAAGCGGCCTTAGGAGGCCCACTTGACGCCGCTACCACTGTGCCGCCAGTTGCCCGTCGGCAGCGATGGCGGAAGTCTCGTTGGCTGCTCATATGCGCGACGCGGCCGCCGTTGCTTATTTACATTCAGCAGCGCGCCCCTTGCTGCGCGCACGTTGATTGACCGACAATTTCGGCGCTTAATTAAATACGCTTCGTGACGCTCAATTGATTCTCGCAAGTCCACACATTGCAAATGCTTCGTGTTATTGTTGGGATGCTCGAGTCAGCTGCCTAAATGCCGCACAAGCAGCAGCATCCAAGCATTGCTCTATGGAGCACTCATAAGCATGTGCTCAGTTGCTCAGTATCACCTTCGTCCTGCAAAAAAGCACCACGTCTAGTTTACGCCGCACTGGCCCAATTGTTGACAATGCTTAAGAAGGAGCACGCACCCTTCAATAATTTGCTCCTGAGTGAACCATCGACTAACGAGGCACATTTGTCTTTAGGGCGACTTAAAGAAAGTCGATCAGGCAGGATTTACGTATTTCCAATGTGGAACTCTCCTTGCGTTAGACAGTCCCAGGTTCAAAGCATTTGACCCCATGATCCCGTGCTGACGTAACTCCCGAAGAACATTCTGACTACTCCCGGAAACGCGCAAAAACCCCGAGACCTCCTCCGTTACGTTCGCTTGCACCGCGCACTCCGCAGGCATTTTTCCTGCGTGCGTTTTCCAACCGGTTTCGCGCCTCCAGTTGTCTGTCCTCCTCCTCCCGACGGGGGCCTCATTGCGTAAACAGACGGACGGACCGTGTGCACGGACGGAGAATACCTACGCGACCAAATGCGCGTTCTCCTCCGGTCGGTGGTCTTAGTGCGTGAAGAGCTTTCCAGCATCGTCCGCACCATTACCCAACCTTGGTCAAATTCCTGCACTGTGTTCGTAATCTGGGAAGGATCAGTCTTTTGTATTTTATGTTTCTGGCATACCTATTGGTGTAAGGGTGGGGGCCCTCCAGGCATGGAGCCGACTCCGATTCAGATGCGATTCCGAAGTTTAAAGCCAGTGATTTGTTGCGAACCCGGCTCATGGAAATGACCGATATTAGGCGCAGCCATTTCGACATATTCCGAACCTAGATGCCGATTCCTAAACATATCCGATATTCAATGCGGATTCCGACACCGATTCTCGTCCGCCCGTGACAACTGTTGCGAAAATGTTTGTGCTATCCTTACGAGCGGTAAAACGGCGGTCGCAGAAATGTTTGCAACTGTTCTCGAGGGGTAGAGAGGGTGGTCCATAAATGTTTTATGAACCTCACACATATTTTCTGGACACAGTCTTTTGCAAAACTTTCTCGGTCCATGAAAAGGAACTGTGTTTGGCCCGGATGTTTCCCATAAACAATTGTTGACTGCGTTGTCTTAGCACGTGCGCCGCTCGCGTCATTTGCATAATCGCTCGTGCGCGCACGCAACACACGTTATAAGCCCTAATCGTTGCCGCGCGTCCCATGGATGACGTTCGAAAACAAGGCCATCGATTTGCGCGACTTGCCCACATTCCGTCAAACCGTGACCTTCGAACACTTTCCATTTTCAGACCGTCACAAACACCACTGGAAATTTCGGGCTGAACATGCGTGGCCGGCCAACACAGCTCGGAATTTGCCTCCGCCGCTAGTCGGACTGACGATAATTGTCCAACTCTCTCCAGTTCTCAGTTATAAAACGCGTACGACGATGGAAATTCCGGCGGAGCACCAGCGGATAGCTCGGTTCATCCATTGCAGCAAGCTGCTGCTTTGCTGTGCTTGGGCAGTGGCGTGCATACTGCTGTACTGGTACGCGCCATCCTATCAGGTACGCTATAAATTAGACTCAGAGGGTGCGAAAAGTGCCCATCGGTGCGTTGTCAACCTTAGAAAGATTTTATAAATAATAATGGAACTCTTTAGGCGGAGCAACTGTACGACTGCCGATGGCATCCGTCCAGTCTACTCATCAGCGCCGGACTCGGAGCGCTCCTGCTACGGTCGCCATCGACGCTAGTCTTCTCCGGTGCCTTCATTGCGACGCAGTATGCGGTCGTGTACTCCTTCCTAGCGCTTGTAATTTATTGCATCGACAGTGTACTAATACTGACTTCTCCGCTGACAGGTAATTATCCCTTTCACTAAGCCAAGTAGCCGAACCGGGCGAACAGTGGGCTCCTTGAGACTGCTCCATACAACAAGCGTTTTTAGACATGAACTATGCTCCCTACCTGAAGCTCACAACAGTCATGGTCCTCGTGAATCTGTTCGGCCTTGTGCTGTCCATCTTCCACCTGCACCGCCTGTTCCTAATCGGATGGAGCATGGATTCTCCTAAGATGTTCTCCAAGAAGCGGTTGCTCAAGGTAAGTCCAGATAGAGTTCGGTGATCCCCTGTGCCGGGGTCCTGTTCCGTGATGTCCTCGTCCGCTCTCCGTTCCGTACTGGTACCCCCCGGACCAAACCTCGTTCCTTCGGGTACGGCACGGAAAATGGAAAAGCGAAAAACGACCATTTTCCGTACCGTTCTCCGATAACACGGCACAAAACGGCGTCGTCCTTGGGGCCGCACAGTTCTCCGTTCCGTGCAGCACGGAACGGAAAACGGGCTGTTCTCCGTCTGTGCTGACATGCCGTTCCGTACTCAGGACGGCACTGATCATGGAATGGTCCGTCCCATTTTACGGCCCGCCAACTCTAAATATTAACAGTAAGCGTATTTGTCCTATCGGAACATCTTAAGCAAAAAAAACCGTCGTTTCAGATCCTCGCTGTTATCCACGCGGTCCTAGCGGTGTTCACGATGTACGTCGTGGAAGAGCTGACGCCATACAAAACATGGTACATACGGGTCTACGTCGTCCACGAGTTCAGCTCCTCGCTGCTCTCTCTGTCGCTAGCTGTGCTTCAATTCCTCGTCGTTTCGAACTGCAATCCGCTCCTACTGCGGATGCTCCTGTTTGCGAATGGATGCCAGTTCCTTCAAGAAGTTAACATCTCGCTCACCTCCTACTACACCACCATGTACATTAGCAAAGGTGAGCGCGTCTTCAATACCAATCCACTACACTTAAGCTAGGGGTGCGGAGAGACTGTACTGTACCGTTTTGTCGCATTTACGATACTAGTATGGTACGGACGGAGTCCTTAGGGAACTGAGTACGGTACGGAGCGGCAAAGTACGACACGAAGTACACTACGGGCGAGTGCCAGTACGTTAGCGGGTACAGTACGGAGGGGAATGGGGTAAGCACGTCAGGGCGCACGGTACGGAAGGGTCTGTACGGCAACGGACTACGGCACAGAGAGGGTCAGTACAGCACGGAGTACGGGACAGAGAGGGCCAGTACGGTACGGCGGGGATCAGCATAGCAGGGAGTACGCTACGGAGGGTAAGTACAGCACGGCGTGCGGTACCGAGGGGTGTGTGCGGCATGGACTACGGCACAGAGAGGGTCAGTACACCACGGAGTACGGGACGGAGAGGGTCAGTACACCACGGAGTACGGGACGGAGAGGGTCAGCACAGCAGGGAGTATGCTGCGGAGGGGTAGGTACAGCACGGAGTACGGTACGGAGGGGTTTGTACGGCACGGAGAGGGTCAGTACAGCACTGAGTACGGTACGGCGGAGGTCAGTACAGCAGGGAGTACGCTACAGAGAGGTAAGTACATCACAGAGGTGTCAGTACGGCACAGACTACGACACGGAGAGGGTCAGTACAGCACGAACGACGGTACGGAGAGGTCAGTACAGCATTGAGAACGGTGCGCGAGGTGTGCACGCCATTTGTACGAAGCAGATCGATCCTCCACTTTTCCGATCCGCTCTACGACTTTCTCTAAAAATGCCCATTTCAGTATCGCAGCTCCTTGAAGGCGACGTCTTCTTCCGTCAAGTGATCGTTGCGCTGAACATCATAGCACACTTCTTGCGCATTGGCACCTGCGCAGCGGCGGTTCGCATGATCGTTCCCGAAGTATTTGGAGAGCAGCTGGAACTTCGCGTTCGCAGGACGGTGGACAGTGAGCGGCTCACAGCTGCGGACGATCTAGCTGCCATGGAGAAGAAAGAGCATCGGCAGTAAGTCGTACATTATTTTGCAACCGCGATGAAACCCGCGCATCTACTAGTGTACCCTGTTGAGCCAAAAATTCCGTGCCAGATACGTACGGCATGGAATAGAGCATCTTACGGCGCCGTACGTACTCCGTACACATTTCCGTGCCGATAGCCCCGAACTGTAAGTCGCTCCACTTTATGCAGCCGTAATGACACACGGAAAACAAGTACGGAAATTCGGTATGGTACGGAGTACGTTACGGTACGGCACGCCATTTCCAGATTGTTATGATCTGCGAATAATAATTATTTCTAGGTTGGTCGGTCTTGCAATCGGAACCTTCCTGGTGGCAACCGGCCATGTGGCGCTGAACACAGCGTATGCGCTAGTGGACGCTGTCTACGAGTCGCTGAACACCGCCACGGGTCTCTCGTTCTTGTTCTCTCTGCTCTCGCTAGCGGCTCTCATGCTGTACATACGACGACGGTACCGCTTTGCACTGGTAGGTCGGGAAAAAGAGAAAGCTGTAGGGATTGGCATATGTTTGAAATACTTTGTAATCGTGGTTCCTGTTCCGTCGTCTAAAACTCGGTTCAAACCGAAGAAGATTAGAGGTGATGCGCCCTAACACGTACCGTACGCCGGATCGTATAACCGTATTACCGGTACGAAAGCGGTCGGTACGGTACGGAGTACATGCCGTGTTTCATGCAGAGCCCTACCGTATTTAGTACGTTTGGGCTCAGTGCAGTACGGCACGGACGGGATAGTACGGTACGGGCTGGGTTAGTACGTACAGGGAGGGTCCATTGTCTCTCAAGGAAACCGTAAATGCTAAAAGACTCGAGAAACCCTTCAGAAAGCTAATCCTGGGTTGTGTCCTAGGCTTTCGGATGGATCCTCTCCTAAATATCCATGTAATGTCCGGAACCTTGCCACACAGCCCGGTGGCCCAAACCCCTATGATTCATGAAAAATCGGTTTAAATTCAGGTCTGCGGAGCGTTCTTTGCCCTGAACATGTTCACTACCTCGCTCCTCCTGCTCTCTTCCTTCGTCCAAGAAGCCGCCTTTGGCTACTCACCGAGCGGAACCGCACGACGTCCCACGCTGTACCTTTCCGACTTGGTTCTCTCCACACTGACCTTCCTCGTGGCCGCATACGTCCTGCGATTCGCAATGCGAACGCTCATTGAGACCACCACCCTGCAAACGCAGCCGGCGAGAGTGACGAAGGCCGTGAAGTGGCTGACGAGGATCGGGCTTCTGGGGCTCTTTAGCGTCGCTATCGAGTTTCTCCTTCTCCTAGAGGTTAGCATGAAGAAGATTTTGTTTAAAATTGAATAATTTCAGCTTCGATCAGACTCCAAGGGTGAGCTCAGCATTAGCTCCTCCATCTACGACTGGCTCATAATGTTCGTGCAAAGCGGATTTCTCTACTGGTCATGCAGGCACGAGCGCTACCAATCGGTTCTCCTGGTGCTTCTTTTCCAGGCAAGCTCCTTCTTTCCGTTCCCGAGAATTTGCTCCAATTCCGCAAAACAAACCGACGGGTTTTAGCTCGTCTCCGTCGCGGTTACCAGCTTCGACCTCATCGCCCAGCAGACGGACCTTGTGCAAATGTTCACCGTTCTCCTCTTCCATCACGATCGGGCGGCCGCAAAGCTCAAAGACGACGTTTCCCATTTTCCGATCAGTCACTTCGTCGTTTTCATGGTAATGACTCAGTCCGTCTCGTCTCTTTGAGAACTGATCAAGAACGCAAATTTATTTAATTTATGTCTTCATTTAATTATTGTTAGTATCTTATTTATTTT